>WSXT02035480.1:0-13550 GCA_011762715.2 Neuroterus valhalla
GGATAATAAAATGACAGTCCGTTTTTGACGCGAAAATGAAAAAATACGCCAGAAATTCCACCGAAAAAGATCATTCCGACCCATGATTAGTGGATGAGAAAAAAAAACTGACAAAAACGTCTGGATCTCATCCAAAAATGATCTAAAATCTGGAAATTTTGTCGAAGGTTTTCCTACTTTGATTTGACTTGCGTTTTTTAAAAATGAAGGAAAAGCGAATTAAAACGAGGCAGAACCTTGTAGGAACTGTTTGATAAGAGCCATTCCCTGTACGATTTCAATATTACCTAGTCTCCTAATCTGAACCTGTTCAATTCAACAGATTGTCTGTTGCATTCTAATTGGTTCTTATTTTTTTCAATTCATTCTATTTACCTCTACTGAGATTATTGATTGAGCAGAAAAAACATTTAAAGATTAGATAAATGCTTGATGGCAAAACATTTGGAACAATTGAGATAAATCCGAGGATAAATCGCTCTCATGTGCTGAAAATTTTCAAGTTTCTGGCCGGCTGAAAATCATCAAAAGGTTCATAATTGAGCTTCTAGATCGAATAAGGGCACATAAAATTTTTTGTTCCGAGCGCGAACAGATCCCGACAATGTAAAAACTGAAAATTTAAAAATATTTTTTGATATTATACAAGTAAAGGAATTAATTGAAATAAATATAAAAAAATGAAAATTCAAAAAAATTTTTCAAAAGGGATGAGAAGACATTGCGCCCAGACCAAAAAATTGTATGCGCCCTTCTTCGATCCGGTAGCTTAATTTTGAAGATCCCGTACATGAGTCGGTGGTGACTGGTGAAGGGAGAGGGCCCACGGACGAACCACTCCAGTGTATAGAGCTCACCACTACATCGACGCGCCGCGGCGTGTCGGTGAGCTCGCCGTGTGCAAGTTGGCCACTCTGCCCTGAAGCCAACAACGAACATTAACATTTCATTCGAAATTTACCATTGAGGGACACAACGATCTCCACACCGTTTATTGAGTTGGCCTACCTTGAGTATTATTATTGGTCATTCCAAAACGAGACAAAAAGTCCCTTGTCTCTTTGGGTGGCGTAACTGATGATATTCCTGTAAACCAAAAAAAGAATCATGAGGTTCTTCGCATTTGACGAAGAAAAAGCCTCCATTTCAAAGTGTAAACATGTGTCTCAACTCCGGTTATGCAATATCTAAGAAAACTGATGCCATTTTTTAGACTCATTGCAAATGTTTGTACTTTTGGGAATTGAGAAGAATTCATCAAAATAGTTTCTAATTTGAGAAATTTGCCAAAATAACAAATGGTCTCTTTCAATCTCAAGGTCCGAACCAGAGGAGGATAGCGCCCTCCTCTGTGTGCAACGCGAACTGTTCACGACTTCTTTCATTCTAGCTTTGTATTTATACTCTCCCTTCGAATGCTGAAAATTTGATAGGACTGCTTTTTTAGGTGTACACGCTACCGAATAATAATGCAGCTACAAAGTTCGCACATAATTGTATGCTTATGGAATAGTGTACTATTTAACAAGAATATTTTTTGACACAGAGTGCGTGTGAAATACGTTTCTACACACCCATATGAGCTCGTAGAACGGCTCTTTACGATACCGTATAAGTTAAAAAAAATTCTATTTCACGCACACGTATAGAAAAAACTTATCACATCAAGTTGTGAGTTGACTGTTGACTCTTAAGAATATTCAATACAAATAATAATGATATGAGAAAACCTTTATCACACTCATTACTGAAACATGTACGTAGCAGGCTTGCAAAACTCAATGACTTGTCTCCGGTAAAGTTCGAGATATTGAATGGAGACTGGATATGTGGAAGATGTGTTAAGGTAGGAGAGATAGAGAATTGTTTTAAACTGTGATCAGGAGGAGATGATGTATCATAGGGTAGCTATGGAGTTGATAGAGCGATGAGTGCGAGAGCAAAACAGCTTGCACGAATGAATGAATGTGTATCCCCTTCATTACTATGTAAGAATAATAGCGGAAATCAGAATGATATTTATTATAGTATTCACAGCGATCTCAGCTTAGAAGTAATAATATTCGAAGACAATACTGACTAAACAAATGTTTATCGCGGATACACAGACATGGCACTTGGTTATTTCGGAATTATAAAAACCAATGGTTCGGGGAGGAAATGGATAAGCTTATGCAGGGCTCGGAACTACTCCAGCTTCAAAAAATAGTAAAATAGTAACCATACTTCTCTCAAAAAAGTAACCAAGCAGTAACAAAAAGTAACGATAATTTGGGAAAAGAGTAATCAATAAATGAATTTTTTAATTATTTTAATGAATTTTTAAATATATATTTGGAACACATAAAACAGTTTGAGATCATCAGAAAAGTTACAGCACGACGATTTTGTTATACTACATATTTTTAACATTTTTAAGAATGTTTGCGTTTCTTATTACTAATAGCAAAATCTTCTATCCATCGATTATTGCGTCTCTCAATGGACTTCTGCAGTTCTTCGACCTGCTTTTTTGTATTGTCGTGAGAAATTTGAACGGCTTTGGCCCCTTCAAGCATTGCTTGAGCAAGGCAGCATCTTCAAGATCATTCTTATACAGATAGCCTTTTTTTAAGCTTTTATTTACCTCCACCTTGGTGTCTGTCTGTCGCTGCAGAATGGTACAAATTTTCATGCGTACGTTTTACCTATTTATAGATAGGTTGTAACACTGAAGCTTTGCATACATAATATTCGCACCTGCCATTTTTGTTTTTCGTTACTATTTCATGTAAATGAATATTGTATCATATAGAATTTATTGATTTAAAAAAAACAGAATAGTATCTGAAATAACTCGCAGATGGCGTTACCGCCGCAAAAGATATACCGAATTTAAGCAGCGTTAAGACAGAACACGGATCGCACTGTTTCATTTCTTACAGAAATGAGTGAAAGGGAATGGTTACTCATTGGTGGCAGCACTTCGCAATAAATGAAGCGATAAGCCTGGCGACAAGAAAGGGTTCTAGCCTAGCCAAAACATACTTGCGAAAGGTGGATGCTTGTATGGAAGAGGTTATGAATCAGTCAGTCAGTCGTATATATTGAGAGAAGTTGACATTTATTGCATAGTATTGCTTTTATGTTTTATTTTTAAACATATTTGATTACGGTGAGAAGGGAAAATCTAAGTTCTTGAAAAATGTTATGTTTCACTCATATTTGCGAGTTTTAAATCTTTTTATGTACATTTAAGGTCTCTATTTACCTAATATACTCATATTATAGTATTATCAACGGAATGGCTATTTGTCCCAAAATTTTGAGCCAAATAGCATGCTTGGCTTATTTCGCCCAAAATTTTGGGCGATAAATAAAAATATTTTTGCATAAAACTTTTCAATTGAATGTTATTACAACAGTTCTACGTTGATTTTTCACTATACAAATTCATAATTACCAATAAAACTAAAAAGATTGAAATAAATAAAAATTTTAAAAAATTAAAAAAAAAACGTTTTTACTTGAATTACAATCTAAAAAATATTGAACATTTCCTCAGCATAAAATATCAATAAACGCGTGAGGCAACAGGATAGAGTGTTTGTCAAGATGCCACACGCTTTTATTGATATTTTATGTTGAGGAAATGTTCAATATATTTAAAATTAGTAATTTTATAGACTATAACAGAGATGAACTTTTTTATTTATTTTTTTTTGTTTTGTTTCTTTTATTTATTTCTGCGTCAGCATTTCCATGTGATACGGTAAGAGCTGCTTCTCGCGACCCATGAGAATATTAAGGCTCCGAAACAGCGTCGACCATTATAGGGGCAAAAATGTCTCAACTTTACCTGAACGATCTCTAATCATAGCTAGCGAACTGTTTCTATTTAAATATAGTTGGTTAGAGTGGCCGAGTTCTGATTGACCAAATTCGGTATGACGTTTGTGGTCGATGGGACCTATTTGGAAAATGAACTTCTACGCATTTTCAGATAATGCGATTCACGAATTAATTCATGTCGTTATTTCGAGCAAAAAAAGCAACCAATAGTAACCTTTTGATAGAATAGGTAACTTTTTAGTAACCACGGTTGAAAAAAGTAACCAAGTTACTAAAAAGTAACCCGTTCCGAGCCCTGGCTCATGCCGAGAGGAGACTTGGCGTCACACACTTGGTTAAAAAATGAAAGAATCTAAATGCTTAGCTAGTGCTGAAACAAAAGGAATAGTATGTTCGTTCTTGTTGAAGCAGACAAAAGTCCATGTAAGCTTATAAAATATACAAGGGTTCAAAAAAGTTCCTTATGTGTAACGAATCGCTATCTTCCACTTTCAGAATGAACTTAAGTCAGTGATGCAGAAGGATATTAAATTGATAATAACTTAGGCAGATACAAGTGAGATGTTCAGATAACATATTTAGCTTCAGACGGATCATACAAATTAGTTCAAGAGCGGAAAAAGATGGATAAAAACTACACTCTGAAATGATGGGAAAGCGACTCTAAGGGTGAATGAGTAACTGAGCGATCAGTTCGAGATTAAGCAGGACGTCGAGAAAGGCTGTATTTCGTCCTTCCAGATATTCAATGTGCACCTGGGCCAATGTCTAGAAAGAAATTTTCTTGACTTGGGAAGAATTCGGGACGGTGTATGTGCGCGAACTCCCGTCTGTAGATGATAAGATTTCTACGTCAGAATCAGTCGATGATTTGCGGCACATTAGGTGCAGCCCTTATACCAGAATGGAGAGAAGTCTACAAATTAACGCGAACAAAGAAATCTTTTGCGATCAGAAAGGGGGTGGAAAAGCAGATCGATCAATTGCCTTGAACGAAGAAGGGATCGAACTAGATGATGATTTCCTCATCTTGCAAGATAATTTACTGCTGACATAAGGGACGTGCAAAAAAAGGTGGAAAAATTATTAGTTGTGCGTGAACCATTACCAGAAGTAAGAATTTCACAAATATAGCCGAAAAAGAATACATATAATTCTGTGCTAGCAGACACTCAACAGTATGGTATTAGGACGTGGGCGCAGCAACGAAAAGGTAAGAAGTAAAGTAAAGGCGCACTGGTAGACAGTCCTAGAACCTGTGCTGGAATTTTACGATATAATTATTCAATAAAATATTCCTAAAAATTAAAAAAGCATTTAATATATGTTGAGGTGGTCGAAACCTCTAATTTCTGAAATTATTTGTTTCTATGTTCGGACGTCCTAAATTCTCTAAGTACCGACGCTTGACATAACTGCGCGAGATACGGTTTGACTTAAGAAAATATTGATTGCTCATTGTTACCGTTTTGGACAATACAGAGCCTTTCTGTTCTTATACTCATCCACACAACGGCTAGCATCCAACCAGTTGATCGCGGGGTTCTTCACTCTCAAAATTACGTTTTTATCGTAAGGAGTCGTGCGAAGTTGTGTGCTTCTCTACTGTGCATTTTCGGATATCGTTCGAGTCGTGGAATAACGTTTGAACGTCGGAGTAGTGAGGAATAGTATATATAAACGGGAAGTTAGCGGGGATAGGACTCGTAGGAATAGCGGGAGTCGTGCCCTGATAGGAGAATTCGTTCCTATACTACTCCCAAGTGAAGAACCCCTCGCAGTTAAGCTTACTGTAAAAGGAATTTGGCCTAATGTTTTAATACTAATATCTTCAATTGTGATAGTGTCAGAAAATTGTTGGCGATTTCATCGATTGGGAATGTAGCAAAGGTATCAAGACTATCTAAGCAGGATGATGCACTTTGAAGAACTATCTATGGAGCAGATATTGATTACCCGTACTTGAACTTTTCATTGGCGAACGCCTCAAATATCAAGGCAAAAACCATGTAGAAATTAAGAACAAAATGGAGACAAAAAATTATTTACACCAAACGCTTTAAGACATTAGATATATCTAAAGTAGATAGAGAGGAATCTTATATTTGAAACGAAGGAATTCGTAATAACGAGGCAGGACACGGTTGTCAGCATCAGAAACTATCGCAATTACGTGCTTTATGAAGACGTGGTTGACAATGGAGATAACAACAAATCTACTAAGCACATTCTTGGTGGTTATTATGTTATGTCTCAGAGAAAGTACACGCACAGACATATTAGTGTAGTCGGCATTATACACCAACAACTTGCCTTGTCCTTATGACTCTTAACAGAGTGAATGCTCAAATGCAGATGAATTTTAGTGCCTGTTCTAGAGAACGATCTCTACAGTTTACGTGTGGATGTTGGTATCTATAGGTATATTGATATCCGGGGGAAACGACTTAATATTCTGCGTGACAAAAAGATGGAGAAGTCTACATCATCGAAATTGCCATACGAATGAGACCCATAAGTATAGCGACCTGAGGCAAGAAGCGCTCTAATCACTCCATTGTAATTCCAGCCACAGGCAATGGGTAATCCCTGCAAAATTTAAGGTCCTAATTCCACAATAGATCCTTCATTCCAAATTTCCGAATTATGACAATTTATTCAAAGGAAGCATCGACATATACCCGATTGTATCATATTTCATACAAATCCGGACATTTATTTAAATTCTAACTACTATATTTGATCCCCCGTTTCAAATTCTCTGATATTGAAACCAATTTGGAAATGCAGAGCTATCTAAGAATGAGGAGAAATCAGGTAATACCGAAAATCCAGAGTGATCCAGAGAAACCATGAAATTTTGAGGGATTCAGAAGATTTTAGTGAAGCTCAATGAATTGTAAAGAATTCAGAAGAATACTACAAATGATAGCAATTAGCCAAAAAGTGGATTTTAAGGCTAATACTTAAGAGAGAATAAGTCTCAGTAAAATTTTCAAAACCTGGATATATTTAAGTTGGAACAATTTTGAATCAAATTGTTTCCAATCGAAAAGTCTAAAAATTGACAGTTTTCCTGCTGCAGAGGTTCGGATAATGCAATCACGATACTTTGTTCCAACAATATACACTTCAACTTACATTTTGCACAATAGTTGATACAGTTTTTAATGTATTTTGCTGGAATGCTATCATTTAACCTCATTCCTGAGGAGCTTAGCATCCATTTCTAGTGCTTTGCGTAGAATAAGGGTGCTCTGCACTTACTACACATGCAGCATAAAACTTTTGAGGTCCTACTTTTAACCCACATTATAAATAAAATAAAAAAATGTAATTGATGTCAATCTCGAGCATAAAGGTCATATCGAACAATCTACAAATGCTATCATTTTTTATTTTCTAATAAGAAGATGAAAATGAAAAACTTGTAAAAAAACTAGTATCAGTTTAAAAATTTTTGAATCACTCGCGTGATTATCTGCACGCTCGTTTGCATTAATAAGTTTTTGCTCCGTGGTGCGTATACTATTTTTCTCAACAAGAAGGTAGAAATTTGGCGGCTTGAGCGACTGATTAGGGGAGAAAACACTTGATAATAAAAATAAACGAAATGAACATAATCTATACGACATTTTGGTTTCTCGGGTTGATAACACGAGAAATGACAAGAAAGGATGGCAGCATTGATCTGGCCAATCAATCACAGAGACGAAAATGATGCACCCTGTATTTAGAATTGACCCATCCCGGGTACAAGAAGTAAGTTTTACCAGGTAAAATTTTGTTTCGCCTTTTTCATTAGACTCCTCTAAATATAACACCACAGTGTGCTGCATATCGTAATTTTCGCGATGGTCCGCTACCTACAAAAGCCGCCATTTTCCACATGCGTGTCGAGAAAAGTAAATTAAGACTATGTCAATATCAATTTTCATATCTCCATATGTTAGACAGTTGAAATACGACAACGTAGCACTGACTGAATATATAATTCTAAACGATTTTACAATAATAATTCATTAAAATGAAAACTAGATTGTAAATTTAGAAGTAAAATTCAGGAATAATATCAATTTTGAGTAAACAGTACATGCTCAATGATCCTCTAAAACTATGATATGTTTGGGAATTTATTTAGAAAAAGATATTGCAATCATTGTAATTTTCCATTCCTATACGTTACCATATTCAAGATCGCAACGTGCTCTTGAAGAATACAGATTTTAAGTAAGAATTTTGAAATCGCTTCAAAGTCACAGTTTGTTATCCAGATTTAGCAAATTTAATATATAATATTTTATATTCATGTTATATTGTATTATGCAAGGTACACCTACTTCCAAAATTGAGCAACACTATAAATGCAAAAAAAAGGGCAACAGTCTTCATGGTTTCTTGACGTGAGTAGAGGAAGATAACAATAAAAAAATCAAGAAGAATTTTCCGAGAACTTTGAGCGCCAGCTTTTATAGATTATTACTATTTACAATTGAGTGGAGGAGCCAAAAATCTGAATCTCCAAATCGTGCATGTCTGTTAGATTTATTACTCTAAGAGCCTTCACGAATATCAAATTATGTACATTTCGGGAAGGAGCGTGAGGGGGTTCCTGGATCAATAAGTGTTAATGCGTGTCTGTGTGAACTTAGCCTGTGAGATCAGTATGCTGTTATCTGTAATAAATAGCGTTCGTGCGGCTGTGTGAGATGTCCCTGCGACGTGAGCCTGCACAGGTATGCGTCTGTGTGAGGCGCATATATATATATATATTTTTTTTCTTTTTCTTTCGTACCTTCAAGCCATAATCCCTTGCGGGGTAAGCGTAACTCGTGAAGAGTCCTAATGCTTATTATACATATAAGTAATATACACAATATAATTCTAAAGTCTTTTTTTGTGATCTAGACCATTATAGTCATTGGCGTCTATGCTGAAATCAAGAAGTTAAGAAAAATAAACATGCGCAAGTAAGATGTGCCCTGAGAAATTTTGCAACCGAAGCGAGTTGGGCATTCTATGATCAGAGTTTTCGTTTTTAAAATCTTTATTTAATATTGACATCAGATACATATTATAAAATTATAAGAGTAGTTTATGTATTTATTGTCAGTGCCCTATCTACCTTTGGATGTTCCACGAGAATTAATTTTTTATTTCGCTGTTTCTTAATGAAATTTATTCCTAATTCTAACAAATTGCAAGTTTTGTCGTATTTGCGTGAAAATGACTTATCAATCAGATTGAGTAATGTTATGTGAATTTACACTATATACAATATTTACAACTAATTTACGCTTATCCTATGTAAATCTACATTTTGGCGACTTCGTATAACATTTATAACTCTTTTTTCTAATTGCCGACGCGCTTTACTTTGGTAATGATACATGATGCGGCAGCCTATGTTTAATTCTAAACGGTGCAATGTCATGGTTGTATTCTGCTACATGATCCAACTCATTTAGATGCAGTATTTCATTTTTATAAAAATTATGTGTGTATCTTTGGATATCATTTCTTACTTTCTGCATATCCAATTTCATATTTTCGTTTCTATTTGACATCTTAGGACTACCATCACAAAAAATGGAATTATATCATAATTTAAAGACATTTTCCAATATTATAGTATTTATTAATGAAAAGGAGTGAGATCAGGTAACTTTTTTAGGCATCTTGAAATCAGATGGATTAGATAATATCTTTTTATTCTCTTCTGTCCTTTTTTACAGTGTCTTAAAATTTTTAAGATTATAAATTTTCCCGAAATTCTATAAAACTTTATATAGCTGACATTTTTAAAAACACTCTGCTGGTTGAAAAAACCGTCAAACTAAGGCCCCTGTTTTTTAAGCTAATTTAAGTACGTCAAAATCAATGGTCCTAGTCACTTTTCCGAATAAGCTTTAGTTTCTCGAATATTGAATTTTTTTAGTTCCAGGTTCCAAGGCTTTTATTATACAAATTTCTTCATAATCATTTGAATGTGGATTAAATATTCCACATTATTTTATATGAGAAATATATAAAAAGAATATAAACACTATTATATTTCATAAAAAGAATCTGACAAATCGATCAATTGTCCATTTTTTCGCCAAAAATGATGAAGAAACACTCTAAATCGATCAATTTATGGAATATTTAGGGATACTTTTCCTCCGATGCTCCATTTTAATCTTATCGAAATTATAGTTATTAAATAATATAAATTTAAAATGATGGTAGAAAATGCAACAAAATACGTTTCTTGTTGGTCTCAGTCCCTGGAATTTTAAGAATTAAATATTGCAAAAACTAAAGCTAATTCAGAAAAATTGCTGTTATCGTGCTTCGATTCAGCCGGTTATTTCGAAACAAATCAGGAACGCGAAAATTTCAATGCATCTCTTGAAAAAATGTCGAAGCACTCACTTATATTTTCTGAACAATTTTCCGGAAACGAATGAAGTTTGAAAGTGAATTGCACTATGGAGCAAGTTGAAGCCTAGCCGTGAGCCGAGATCAGATAAGATGCATCGCGTCCATTCGCATCTTATTGGAACGTTCGAACAAGAAATTCGATTTAGGAGCCGAATATGCAGCTACCTGCAGCTGCATATTTTTTAGCTTTACTCGAATATGTTCGTAAAACAGTTTCTACAAATAATTTAGTAAGAACTCTAATGAACAATACACGGTCAGCCTTGGTAAATGGTAATGTTTCACCCTTCATCGAGGTAAATTATTCTACACTTTTAATACTATTTATAAATAAGTACGCAAACGATTTTAATTTTTCAACTACACTCTGATTTGACACCTTACTAAGGGTTCAAAACTTGTTTCAAGAACTCGAATGGATACCATCAATAAACACCGTTCATTCTTACAAACGTTTGAGTCAGTTTGAAAAGCATCCATCTGCGCGCAGAAGTAGTCAACTTCGCACCGTGCTGCAAGTTCAACTCTCTGCGATGAAATTTTTTGGATTGAAAAATAAAGTCACTAGAACCCTCAAGAACACTTATTGGTTAAAAAAAATGTACGAAGAAAATATACTTCTTTTCACTTTTGGCCAGCTTTTCGGGATTCTGGCCCACTGTGCGCCCTACTGTATGTGTTAAACAGGTGTTCGTGTTAACCGAGTTCGTGGTAACGAGGGTGTACTGTTTTAATTTATGCAAGCGCCCACCCAAGTATGATATTCACATTTTTCTCCCCCTTCCCCACCACCACCTCCTCCTCCTACTCCTCTTTCTCCAGCCTCTCCTATTTTTCCTCCTCCTCCTCCTCCTACTACTACTCCTCTTTTTCCAGTCGCTTCTATTTTTCCTTGACTTCCTTCTTAATCAATATTGAAAACTGATTTCCGAAAACATTTCATGACATAAATCAATTACAAAATGTAGGAAGAGTGAGCGAGAAAAAGAAGAGGAAGAAGGGAGAAATCTTTATTTTCATAGAGCAAGATTTTTGAAGCTTTGCTCCTTTTGGGAGGGTATACACAAACTCTGAGCAAGGCAACCTAATTGGGAAAAACGGGAGCACCCTGTCACGAAAAATGGGACAAAAAATGTGACATCAAAATGCGTCACAAAATGTCTATAGCAGGGGTGACCAACGCGGGAGCAACGGTGTCAATAACTGCCACTCGTCAATCTCCTCTCTGACCACCTTCGGATGCGTTCATGTGGTGAGTGCGATGTGGAAAGGGGTTCTCGGCGGGCGGAAGAAGCCGAACGTCCCCGAAGGACGCTTGAGCCTCGCCTGTCCGCTTCAGGCTGCAGCTTCCCATTATATTCTGATCCGCAAGAGATGTAACATCTCCACTCATCTCTACATTGATCTCCATACACGGAAAAAATTTGTACTGGAGGAATTACAAAATTTGTTACGGAGTGGCGGATATGAGGAAAAATACGTAATAATTACAGACTCAGGTTTCTGTGAACTCCACAGAACTGAAGTCCGTTGAAAACAAAGTGGAAAAC
The DNA here is from genome assembly GCA_011762715.2 of Neuroterus valhalla. Lineage (NCBI taxonomy): Eukaryota > Metazoa > Arthropoda > Insecta > Hymenoptera > Cynipidae > Neuroterus > Neuroterus valhalla. The sequence continues at coordinate 11,808 of WSXT02035480.1, forward strand.
TGGACATTTCACAGAACTCCTCTCAAATCCAGAATACGATAGAGTTCTGGAATTTCTACATGTCGCGTCGTTTCCAAAACAAGAAACAACTTCGTCACATATAGTGGAGCTTACTACATTTTGTCTATAACAGTCAAAGCGATCCTTATATATCGCCCAAGAAAAATTCTTACCGCTTGTGAGAAATGACCAGTGCCGGGCCTAAAATTTTTGGTCGACAAAGTTATATTTAATTTTCTTACTTGAATGTCAGATTTTTTTGTGACGTTTGTCCCTCAAATGTTGTATAATAACGAGAGGAGGAACTAGAAAGGGAATTTTCATCCCCTTATAAATAATAATAATAGGAAATTATTGATTTCTAACGAATTCAATAGAAGAAAACTTAACCCTTTTATTTAAAAATTGTTTGACTCTGAATGATCAATTAAAAAAATGTGCAAGTTTCAATGTTTCTAATCTAGGATTGCTTAAATGATATAATTTTCAGAATCTGTTGATGTATACTTCCATTTAGGGCATGGGGAATGAACATTTTAAATTCTATGCCATTCCTTTTTTAATTTTTTCATTGAATTAAATTGAGAGCTTCAATTTTTTTGAATGGGACAATTAAAATGGTTCCGTTGAAAGATCAGTTTTTATGTTGGATTTTAAATATTCGATTCACAATTAATGATTATAAAAAGCAGTCGAGCATTTCTAAATATTGAGTAATAATTTTTGTTTAAATTCAAGAATTTTAAATTCAATGGTTTCAAGATGGAATACTTTGAACTGAAAAAATGTTCAAGTTTTGATAAAAGGCTTGGAGTATGAAATGTATTATCTTGAAGTTATTCCAAAATTAAAAGTATAGTTCGAATTGAGGAATCAATAATTAATTTTTATTCACCGTGGATTAACTAACTCTAACTAAATATTTTTAATTTTAATTTTTGAAATTTGTAATAGAAAATTTTCAAAGTAGGAGAGTTGAGAACTACGCATTCGAAACTGAAAGATATCATAATTAAAGGAAATTATTAATCTAATTAATTTTTTAAAAACTATAAAATATAAGTAAGATGAATTTTTACTCTAAAAAATTGTAAAATTCCTGGTCATGAAATAAGTTCACTGTCATTTCACGGTTTTTTTCGGTTTTATAAAATTCTCGATCATTTCCCGTTTTCTCGAACCAGCTGACATCCTTTAAAAAAACTATTTTTTTGTTCAATGAAAAAAATTCTGTAGGTGATTCTTTATGAGTCTTACCGACGCCGCACATTGGGGACGAAATGTTCAAGACCACCTACAGGTCGCAAATCTTAACCATATCGAACAAAATTTTGCCATAAATATTTGTAAACGAATTCCAAAGAGACTCACGGAGCCAAATTTTTCAAAATAATTTGTTTAAACAAATATTGTAGGCAATGTTCGATAAATTTGCAATCTTTTGCGAAAATAATTTAAAACAACACAAACCCTAAACCCATATACCCGTGAACCCATAAACACTCAACCCATAAACCCTCAACCCATGAGCGCGAAACCCATAAACCAAAAACCCTAAACCCATAAACCCCAAATTCATAGAACCTAAACTCATAAACTCATTGACACTAAACACTTGAACCCTGAAGCCATAAACCCTTAAACCCGAAACCCAGGTGGGTAAAGATGGCAGTACCACTTTATCCAAAAAATTTCTACCCTATGCCAGAATTAAGGGCTCATTGAGGGCTCATTTAGTACCCA
>WSXT02035491.1:0-13550 GCA_011762715.2 Neuroterus valhalla
CTCTAGCAATATGTTTTCTCTTTCTATCCATTTCCTCATTTCTTTTCTTTTCTGTTACCTTTCTTTCTTCTTCATCTCTCTTCCTCTCTTCTTCCTCAACTTCTTTTATTTCCTGATTTTCCAGGTATTCACTATACTTTCTGTATGCCACATGAGCCATGTTCAGCAGTTCTTGGGTGACGAAAATGTTTTGAGGTTTATTATTGTGTAGCTTCAATACTCCTTTCATAGTCATGACTGCATTGATAAATCTTTCTGATATGCTTTTGTTTTGCAGGAATGAGCACAACTAGTGATTCTCAGGGAGAGTTGAGACACAGGGTACTTCGATTCTGATTGGTGCGACTGTACCTGAACTATTTCAACTTTTATGGATTTTGATTGACTTGAGTTGGCGCGACTTTCAAATCACGATTTCATTTCTAAGAGGATTTAATACAGAATAGACAACACCGATCATGCAAAGATTGTACATTACTGGGAAAGTTATAATATTCATTCTAAAACATTCCAAAATTTTCATAAACGAAATAGATAATAAAAAATTACACACTTCAAACATTTCGCGACCCATGAAAATATCAAGGCTCCGGTACAGCATCGACCATTGGAGGGGAAAACATGTCTCAACTTTATCTGGCGGATCTCTAAACATAATTAGCGAACTGTTTCTATTTAGATATAGTTCGTTGGGGCGGCCGAGTTCTGATTGGCGAAATTCGTTATGACGTTTTTGGTTGATGGGACCTAATGGGAAAGTGAACTTCTACGCATTTTCAGATAATGCGATTCACAAATTAATTCATGTCGTCATTTCGAGCAAAAAAAGTAACCAATAGTAACCTATTGATAGAATAAGTAACTTTTTAGTAACCGCGAATGAAAAAAGTAACTAAGTTACTAAAAAGTAACCCGTTCCGAGCCATGCTAATACTACATAAACATTCACTTTTTAAAGCTTGAATCTCAGCTCGAATTTGAAATCTGGATTATCAATTTTTGAATCAATAACGTTCAAAATTGATATACCGATTAAGGAAGAAAAAAAAGTCTGTTACGATTTGAACACTCGAATATGTATTAAACATATTGTTTTAGCCTGCAAAATGATCCACTTTGAAAGTCGCACCTGCACCCTACATACACAGAAAATGGAAATAACTTTATAATTCAAGTAGGGTTTATTTGATTCTATTCATTAGGTAAATTTTATTATTGAATAGAGCTAATTAAACTTTACTTGAACTATGAAGTTATTTCCATTTCCTTTGTATATATTTTTTTCATATTGCTGAAATTTCAATTACACGTGAATGAAAAATAAGCAACTATTATTGAATTTTCAATTACATACATACCTTTATTCTTAAATACATGTACTTGAAATTTTCATCACTACTGTGATTGATTTCTCATTCACATGTTCTTGAAATTTCAACAACGGTAATTGTAAAAAACCTCAGCGACGTGTTGTTGACAATTCAACCAAATATTTCTAACATTGTAGGTAATTACCTATTACCACTACTATGACCCTTTCCTAGATTGTAGTGTGTTCGCAGGGCAATTGTTTTCCTATGATGTAATCAGCACCCTCTACAGAAACTGCGCTGGGTTTCGAAACAAATAGTTTTCTCAGGGCTACCTGGAAGAAGACATATTTTTGATCAGAGAAATCTCGTTTCCTTAGCGGTGGTGGATGAGATCCTCTAAAACTCTAGGAGGCGGGCATCCCATCATCGCCTTGGAAGTACGCTGACGCAGTATACGCCTCTAATCTTTCTTCGCTTACGCCACTGAGCCTTACCTCCATGGCAAGGTGTACCACAATAGTGAGGTGCCTGAAGTAGATCTTAGCGAGAGTGCGGACGAAAGAGCCCTTTAGAGCTGTGCGGACGGTGTTGATATTTCGATTAACCTTTTTTATATAATACCACACCCTCTAAAGCTACTAATCCTTTCCCTGCACAACCGAATTTCTTGGATTATGATTGTGCCCGTCTGCGCCACTGCCATGCATATTGAGATTACCACCGCAGCCATTGATCGATGAAGTCGGAAGATCTCCGGGTGCTTCTGATCCTCATGCGGATCCCAGTCGGGTCACTCAGGAGACTTTATCATCCACCAAATATGGTCTGTATTTTAGAGCCTTGTGGTTTTTCCTTCTCATCGAGAGTTCAGTCACCTTTTTTTCGTTTCGTGAGCCATAAAAAGACCCACGAGTAGCTAGGAAAACAGAGATCACTCCCTGAAAAGCCACGCTCGCAACCAGGACGGTCGCAGCCCCAGAAAAATTATCCGGGTAACCCAAAGTCACCATTCATACACCATCTTCCTTACCCCGCCATGCCCGCTTTGGTTGAGTAGGACACGTCCTGGTCTTCGAGAATTTGGTAACCCTAGTGCCATTTAGCCTATGACATGGCGGTCACATTATGGCTTGGTGGCATGAGGACTGTCGCTTTTTGATATTTCATAGGCCTGTGCCATTAACTGCTAGGAAGATCAGTTCTTTCTTTATGTACCACGGACCAGAGACCATTAGATCCCCAGAGTAGCCACACCTCGCAATATTCAATTATTCATGCAAATGCCACTTGAGAAATAATTCCCCATATGTAATATACAAATATCAAAATTTTGAAAAATAACTTACACCGGGCGCGGTGGCAACAACTCTATAAGGATATAAGAACAAGTTGAGTCCTACTTTTTGGAATATATTCTTGAAAATACTGATGACCTGCAAAGCTAACATATCCTGTCTAACATCGTCTCCAACCTTAAAGATCGCAGCTTGCCATGATTCAATTCCAGAGCTTTTTGTTTCGAGTTTTGTATTTGAAGACACAGCCATCGCGATGTTTTCTAGTTCGTTGATTCCGTACCGTTGTACCTTGAACCGGGCAAGAAAAGGTGCTTTGGCAGCGCTGAAAATAAGTAATAGATTTTTTGAATTGCACGCACCAAAAGTCCATCTTTTCGTGATCTTAAAGAATGCCGAATGAGGCGCTTTTTAGAAAGGCTGAGGAAAAGTATATTCGACAAAGATTGTGAAGTCGACAGCAGTCTCCTCAACTTGTGCTGCCAACTCAACAACCTTCGTTGAAAGTCCGCTTTATCACACTTGTATTATAAAGTACTCTTTTGAATAATAATTGAATTAAGCCCTTGGTTCAATATTGCCATAATTTGTTTTCATCAGTTTTGAGTTTTAGGATCATACCTCTGCATAGGTGTACCGCTATTAAAATCAATATCCATGACCATCGCTTCGGGATTGGATGGTAAATAACATCCTGGCTGAACTTTGATCTCTCTTAAGCAACGAAGGCACGCTTGTTTTCGTTCTATGCCTTTTGGATAAGGCCTGATTTCTCCCGATATGCTCGTTATTTTCTCAAAAAAATCGAATTCCCTCTCATAAAATTGTTTTGCTGGCCCTGAAAGTGCACCTAGAAGACTCTTTACCAGTGAGTCTAATGTGTCGAAAAGGACGGGGTCTTTGATTTGTTTATCTTCATCCATATACATGTTCGTGTACATATTCCAGATTAACTGATGCGCTACAACCTGAAATATCAAATTTCTTCTTGATTAAGAATGGGTTTTATTGTTCAATATGTAATGTTCTTATTTAACATTGCACAATTTATCATGTTTTCGGGTTTAATTTTAAAAGTTTGAATGTGATTCAATTCAAAAGTAAATAGTGAACAACTAGTGAGAGGATGGGAAAAAAGTCGATTAGTTAAATTTTTCTACAGAAACTTGCAAAAAAACGCTTTTTACAAAAAAAAAAGTTGATTTACACAATTCCAGCCCTGTAATACGTGTTTATCGTAAGGGATGGGAACCCGAATAACAATATATACCTGTGATCGTTTGGAAATCGTCTTGATAAACTCTGTAACGTAGCCCATTGAATCATGTCTCAAGGCCTGCACCAGTTGAGGTATGTAAAATAAAACAGCATCTGCTGGATAGCTTCCCAGAACTCTAACTGCATACTGTGCTGAAATCGGATGATGTGGAAATTGTCTTGAAAAATAAGCCAATGCTTGAATTGGCGATACTCTTGCCCACGTTAGCATGTAGACCAACTGCAAATATATTTCTTACATATGGGAGAACCGTTTTAAGAAAAATCAATGTAATATTATTTCGAATTCAAAAGACCAATAAACCTCAGGAGCATCGTTCAATAAAAGATCCGTGGTGACAAGATATTGCAAAGCTTCTGGAACGTGCATTACACTAACAGGACGAAGTCGTACGAGTCGACAAACCTCCTTGACAATAGTATCCAAATTTTTCAAACGAACGGGTAAGAAAACTGCCAAAACAGGACTAATATCCCAGGCGAGGCGAGTATAATCGCGCCAACGTTCGTTCATTGCTTTCAAACGCCATTCCGCGATACTTTGCTCTCCTTGTACTGCTAGATCTGGCCTATCTCCTGGATTGCGCCAAACCTATGTGACATATTTAAAGGAGATTCATAATAATACGCATGAAAATTCAAGAACCCTTTCGACATTAATACAAAAAGAAACTATACGAACCAAAAGTAATTCAATTTCTACAGCCAGGAGTTCTAAGATAAGATTTCGTTTTTTAATATAATCCTTTATAAAAACGTTTCCAGTGACAGCGCGCTTAGTGCGACTGCTGCGTTTACTGAGGGTATTACTACTAGCAGAAAGCGGTATTGTATTTATCCATCCAGGAGCTGAAATCTTTCCTACATCGGAACCACTTAGTGTTGGCGAACTGATTATGTCACTTGTTCCTCCGTAATTTGAGGACGTGCTCATATGAGGTCTGATAATCTCGAACTCCCCATCACCATTCGTCATCATCAAATACTTTTTATCACTTTTTATCACCTGCACAAAAATAAAATAATTTATCTTCATAGCTTTTAATAAAATTTAAATGGATTTTCTTTAGGGGCTCTTTGACAATAGAGTAATTTCATGTGAAAAATTAATATAAAAGTAAACAAATGCAATCATGACTTGCTTCATTCACCATGCCCTTGTACTGCCTTCATAATGGTCTTTACCCTACTCCTTTTTTCATTTGAGCATCTCCAATAATGTATGTACCAGATTTGCATATGGAGAACAAAATTTCTGCGAAAATGCCTCAATTTTGAATTTAGTTATTTTCTTCATTTGTTTATACTCTCTCCTTTTTACGCGTTGAAGAGTCTTTACAAAAGTAATATCTTTTCGGAATAACTCTCGAATCTAGATGCATGCGCCCTCCAGACTTGCTCTGGGCTTTCGTTTCTACTTACCTCTATCAATCCAAAGATTGAAGTTAAATTCCGCAACACTACTTCTAGTGTCTACTTTTTTAAAAGGCATTTTTCGGCTTCTCTTTATTCCCTTTAACCATCTCTTTTCTCTTTTTCATCCTCTTCATCCATCCATTCCTCACCCTTAACATTTCCATACAAAATCTATTTAATTCTCTCGTCCATAGCCCCCCCCCCCCTTATCACCCGTTACCCTCTCTGACACATGTAACCACGATTCCTACTCATACCTACATACATTATACGGACACACGCTTGAGTCATCCTGCTTTCCTCCCCTTTTTTCCATTTTTCTTAGAAATTTCATGATTTTTTCAGTTTCCTGACCATCATTTTCTCTCGCACTATTTTTTCCCTCAGCATATAACCTAGACAAATCCCACTCACCCCTATAAACCATCTGATAAATCTCTTATGCAGACTTTGCACTCTCTCATGTTCCTTCCATCCCCAGATTACTACTCCATTAACACACCAGCTAGATTATTCTTACTTAGACATTTCCAATGTTTTTGATTCGAGAATAGTATAACGCTGTTAACGTATTCCCTCTACATTTTTAATGCACTTCTATCGAGTCGACCCTTGCTAATAAATTCAGATGTCCATTTTTGCGCATTGCACTCACTCGCTCAAGATCATCTATTCCTTTTTTACTGCGACTGCGTTTACTTTTTAGGCCATGACGACCTTCGGAACACGATTGCACCACAGTGCTTCAATATTCTTACTACTTGCTGTAGGTCGACTGGATTGAGAAGGTCCCTTTCTTAATATACGTTAAACTATAACTAGTTACATCACATTTTTGAAAGAGTTTAATCGATCAATAGTATATTACACTACAAGGGCAGAAAGTTGAAATTCCTGCACTGCGTGATACGGTGCCCGAGGCGGAGCCGAGGGCATTATATCTCGCAGTTCAGGGCTTTCTACCTTCTGCCCGTGTGGTGCATACTGTTTTTCTTCATACCCGGTCGAAAGTACGACGAAGAATCATATTTTTATAAACAATGTATGTACATTATAGCATGTATTGATGCCTGCCCCGACATTTGCAGCACGAGCGAAGCGAGTGTTGCTGGTCGGGGGACAGGCATCGAATACATTTACAAAAGCAAATGTAATCACACATTTTTAAAAGAAATAATTTTGAATCTTTCATAACCTCTTCCATGTACGTGGTTTCGTCAAAAGAAGATAATTCATTCATTTAGTTCATTCCTTTTTATGAATCTTTAGTTAATATTACTTTTTAAATTATATTCACTAATACATGAAAACACAAATTATATTCAAGCAAGCTTTGAAGTTATATGAACAAGCGAGAGCAACACTGCTGTTCCATGGAAGAACCTAGTAAGTGCCTTTTTCGATAGTAACTATTTTCAGGCATATCTGCATGAGCGAATAACCTTTATGGCAAATGTCACTTACTAGGTTTTTTTCCGTTGTAAAGCAGAACAGCAGTAATGATTCTGGCTGACGGCAGGAACAATAGTCTCGTGAAATAAGTATCGGTGCGCGAGAGAAAGTTTTTGCTCCCGGTGTGACAGAGGGCGCGAGTGTAATTCTGTCAATGCTTAAAATTATACTTTCTGCCTTACAATCGATGCCGGAACAACGTACTTTTGACCGAGGTATGAAAAAGAAACATTTATCGTTGCTAAACAGAAATTTTCCTGTTCTACAAATGTTCTCTCATACATTTTTGGCGAAAAACGACAACATCCCTCCACTCCTGGAGCTTATGATGCAGAACCTATGATATATATCACAATTCTGCTTTAGAATTCTATCTTAAAAATTTTCAACCCTAATAATTTCTAGCCGATTTATCCTTTCTTATATACTAGAATAAACAAGAGGACTGCTGGGCTCAGACCCAGAGTTGCCGACAGGTGAAAGACATCCGGATACACGTACAGGATAGACTGAGTAGTTCCAATCTTTACTAGGCACAACCACTTGAACCATCCCAGGCACGAAATGGGATTAAATCCCGAACCAGAGTACAGAAAATAGGGCAGGACTCACGGGACTCCGCTGCATGTCCTATGCCAGTGACCGATACTAGCCAGGGTCAGACAACAAACCCTTAGGGATCATTCCATGAAACTCGAGAAAATTGCAACGCAATCAGTAGTTGACATCTTGGTCTTCACCAAGAGGTCTATAGCCAGCCACCAGGAGAACGAGAGTTGAAATTACAGGAAGCAAACTCTCATCATATATCAAACCCTATGATACATGGCGTGAACTAGGGCTCAGAAGAAATAATAAAAGAAATATGTGTTACCTGCCAAAAGCGTCTGAGTGTCAAAATATCTTCTAACAGTTGGTCTGGTTCCTGAGTAGGACTCTGACGCTCACGGCAGAAGTAATCCAAACAATTGCAGTAAACACGTTCACGTAAAACGTTTTTACTCAAGGACCTACAAAATGAATACAGGTTTACTTAATCACCTCTAGAACTGCACACATCTTGCTCTAAAATGCGGTTATTAAAATGCGTGATACCTAGGCAGTGTGTCACCTTGAAGTAAGATCAACCCACAGGAGAGAAGTTTAAATCGTACTCCCACAGCTGCGACGTGACGATTCAAGTGTGGTTCATGTCTCTGGGCACCAACCGTCATCGGTAACGAACGATGCAGTGACATTGCGATCATCTCCACAGTTTCTTGGCAACAATACTTGGCCGTTTCTATGAGTTCTAGTATAAATGTGACCCAGAGTTCGTGCGGTTTCACGTCAGGTGGATTAGGTCCAAGCTTACAACTTTCGTATACAGCAAGGGGGCTTACTTCTTCCTCTTCCGGCGAAAAGAGACCCATTCTTTTATCTACAGTATACTGCCATGCTGAAAGCATTTCCTGCAGGAAACATAGCTTCAGATCTGGACGCGCCGTAAAAATCCATTGCCAGCAATCAATTGCTGTAGACATTGCAATATCTGTGAACAGATCAATTTGCGACCAAGCGACTGTATGCAACAAAGGCCTGTGTGTCCCTAAAAAAAAACATTAAAATTAGTAAATTTCTTCTTTGAAGCGGATCATTCACAAGGTTTTCAAATGTAGACCTGGAACCGAAATCAGAAGAGAGGTTGCTCGCCAAAGAGCACCTCGGTGCTGTTTATTATTTCGTTCGTGACAAGCTCGAGAAACTGCATCAATTAGTCGATCGGCAACTGCATTCTGACATGCTTCATTTGTGTTTTCTGAAGATGGTGATTCGCCCTGAGCAAGATTTAACATTCCTGCAACTTCACCGGCGTACCAGGAACGCGTCGACATCATCGAAAGAAGCCAGGAACTTGCACCCTTCGCCCGAGATCGTTTATCCACGGAATTAGTCTGCAAACTCAATAAATCTCTGAGAACAGGCCTACCATGGTTGGGAAAAATCCTTGTTTTTCTCAAGATGATGCTCTCTTCTACCAATGCTACTCGTCAGTAAGGCAGCGCTAGAGCGTCGTCCATAATTGATGTAAGGCTATATGTCACCAATTGCGTGACATATTTATGGAGGGTGAGAGCGACATCTCGAAAGGTTTAGATTTTTCCCAACCTGCATGGCAGGTTTGCTTTGGAAACACATATCAATCAATTTGAATATGACTCTATGATAGAAAGATACAATTAAGTTAGTTGACGCATTACTCGGAACATAGAATGACTATTGGGAATGGTTAAACTGCGATACGCCACCTGGTGACAAAACTCAGAACTAGAAAGAATAGGCACTTGAATGTCAAAGCCCATGTGAAAAGTGTTCATAAACCAGTAAAACAAACATTTTAATTAGATAAAGGAAAATTTTCACTTGTGTTCCACCTAATTATGGAGGCAGGAGTTCTTTACTCTCGTAGGGAGTCCAAAAGCCGAATCTTTTGTTCTGTTTTCGGCTGTAATAGCAGAGCGCGTAAAAATCCGCAATTGAGTTTGCAATTGTGGTTGCATTTTTTGCTCAATCCTGCTTTGCATGAACACTTAACGTCTAAAATTTTTCTAGTGGACGAAATTAATCCCGTCATTCCGTGGGAATAACTTCTCATATTAGACGTTTGCAAACAAAATGCAAGGAACGATATATTATTCGGGTTTCTACCACATCTTTTACCGCAATATATGACGTGACCGGCATTTAAAACTTTCTCACCTTCCACAAAATTACGACAGGAGGGTGTAGACTCTGTAAATCTACAGATTTCACGTACCGAAATCCGCAGTTTTTAAACGTAAATAGCATTTAATTGTAAAAACACGCGTTTTGACATGGGTTCTGACAGTTGAGTGCCTACTCTCTCTAGTTCTACTTTTTGGCAACATATGGCAAAATGGTCGACCACCATTCCCAATACGTTTGAAACTTTTTTCATGTACAGAAAGGTCGAATTCATACCAGTCATGCCTATGAGTGCGAAAGAGACGCTCTCACGACTTTACATTATAAGATATTCTATTCGTAAGCTGCAAATAAAATTGGTCTGCACTTTTACAACTTGACTAAAGCGTAACGCGCCAACTACTTCAAAATCCAAATTATCTCACAGTTACGGTATTTGTGGTAGGAAGTGCCAGGTCAACAAATTCAAGTATAGAATCAGCTGCCAACGCATAAACAGCATAAGGCCACGTTCCAGCGGAAGGAATACGATTAATATATTCTTGTAGATGTGAACGGGTAGCTTGAGACGCCCATTTCATTGCTTCCTGAACAATCTCTTTACACCTTGCAGTAAAATCCTTGACTATAATCTACAAAAAATTTGCATGATTACAAACAAAATTCGAAAAGATCTAAAATTACTACTGACTTTATTTCTAAAAAAAAATACATTTTGATTCAAAAAAGACCATACCTCTCTTGCATCAACAGTTTCCATCAGCTGGATACTATAAGGTGTTCCCGGTATTTGCAACTCAGGTGTTTCCTCATTAGGATCAAGGTGAAGAGAATAAGATAGGACCTATAAATAATGTTTTGAATGGGATTAAGGCATTCAAACAGTCCCAGCTACTTTATTAGTTCTGATTACTAACTAATTCTTACCAGCAAAATATCCAACATAGTCCATAAGACCTTACAGTTCCAGAGAAGATGTGGAAATGCATCCACCAATGCACTAAGGTATTTATCAGCGACACGCCTTATTTGCTTATGAATATGATTAAAATACACTAGTAGAAATTTAGCATGATTCTCCAATTGCTGTTCGCGTTTTTCATCTTTTGGTTTTCGCTGCATGACGTCTTTAAATTTGGTAAAAACAGCATCACCGACGCTGCAAATGCAATGCCACATACCACTTTTGTCTTTCAACAAAGCCGTATCACTGAGATATTCCATAATAGGCTGTAAACTTGGTTCAGGGCTATTTTCTACTCTTAATGTTTCTAGCCAGTAAACGGATAATAAGTAGGTGCACTGAGCAAACTGCAGTTTGGCAACGTAAGGTGTAATGTCGCTTGATCTGTTAACAAATATTAGATCCAAATTTTCTCAAACATTTGATATACAACAGTAATACATTTTTCTGCTTTAAACTAAATTGTAATTGAATAATCCAACCTGCTGCTCATCTTGAGTATTTGGCTTCGCAATTCCTGGAGCTCGTTCTGTGAAGCGCCATCATTTCTAACAACGGAAGTAAATTGGAGTTCACGCATCTCGACTCGAGAGCTGATTTGAAATACAAGGAAGGGAGATTTTACAGCAATTTCCTTAATACCTTCGAACCAATCACGAGGCCATATTCTGCTTGATGAATCTGATACAAATCCCATAACGACGCAGTACAACCAGAAATCCTTAAAAATCTTCAACATTCGAGGACGAGGATTTCGAATTGGAGGTAAACGACGAACTAAAATTGCTATTACTGGTATTAGAACGCCCATACCACCAGCACTAGTCGACGTTTTCTGTTGATAAATCAATTAAATTCAATTTAGTATTTTTATTACAGTAGGAAACCTTACAGATCCTATTGCAGTTCTAATGATTTCAATTTAAGAGTGTGAGATTTGAATCATTTAAAATTTTTATTTTCTTTTGAAAGAATTGACGAGGTGCTGACCACTCAACTTTTGTGTAATAACCAGATTTCTATATATCAAAGATTTCACGAAGGTTTCCAAAATTTCGTAGATTTCACATATCAAGACTGAACAATTTTACCTTGGTAGAGCTTGCACTTCTCGGTGCCGTTATGTTTTGGGAATGCCTTTCTAGTATTTTAAGCCTAGAATGGAAAAAATCGCTAGGTCCCTTTTTGAATAAACATCATTTTTAATTTTTCTTCTTCAAGATGTCCAGTAAAAGATCAGTATTGGATTAAAGGACATTTCAGACATTTTCAGAAAATTCCCAAGACATTTCCAGGTTGTTTCAGGACACCAGGTAAGGAGTGGTTCACTCGCGCGAAATACGAAAGAATATTTATTGCAACAACCGTATCTATTTTACCAGAAACGCTTCGAAAAAAAATATTATTACGCACGAATGTATACACGTAATTTCCAGCAGATCTGAGGTAAATTTGTTGGGTTAGTTACTGATAATATTTTGAAATAATATCGGATTCGATAGAATATGGAAAATTCAAGGACATTGTGTAAAATCCAAGCACATTCAAGGGCTTTTCAAGGACAGACAAAATTCAAAGACATTTCACGGACTTGAAGGTATTATACGGATGAGGAGTCCTACACAAAAGTTATACAATTAAGTTCCGAAATCCTTTGGTGATCACATTTATTTTTTGGCTCTAAGACGAAAATTTTGGCTTGGTTTGTCGTGAAACATGGAAGCAAAGAGAAAAAGAGAGTACTCTCCTAAAATGAGAGGCAAGTCGAAAGGCGAATTCATTGGCAACAAAACATTTGAAGGAATAACTATGAATAAAATGGAATCATATCAACTTTTTAATTATTTGTACTCATGGATAAAATTTGCAAATATTACGAAGAATATTTAATAATTATGTATAGGTAGGATAATTCGTAGAGTTCCCGCATTTAATTACTCTAATTCTGTGCAATAATGATTTAAATATTAGCGCTTCACCCCCATGTGATCGACCATCCATCATGATGTCTAGTATTTGCGCTGTTGCCACATTTTTACCGCTCAATTCTTCTAATCTTCAACCGGATCAAAATTTAAATTTTTTCTATGACTTTTCTTCTAAAAATAAGAAAAGGAAAATCCCAGATTTTCCACAGAACCTCGTATTATGTCCTTCTATCGTGTTTCAGTTTTTGAGAAAAAATCCCAGAACCGTTTGAGCGTCATTCCAAAATATGTTTCATGTTCAATACCTTCGGATAGGTCTTATGTGTTTACTATGCGCAGGCCTCAGACTCACTTCAGAGGTAAAAAAGTGTAAATAGTGTAATAAATTTGACGAAATAGTGTAGAAATAGTGTAGTATATTTGACAAAATAGTGTAATATAATTTTTACGTATTAAACTCATAAATTGAAGAAAATGAAGAATAGAAGGAGGTTTTATGTCGTCATGAACAATGCTTCTAATAAATTAAAGGTTCTGAAGCATATTCAGGAAAATATTAGCATTTTCCATTATTATCTTTTTCCGTATGACTTTTTCAGCAAAACTTTGAGTGTATATGCATCGAGTAACAGACTGTGTTTGCAGCCTTTGTAAGAATCCATGTACTTTTCCGTATTAAAAAAAGAATCGATATTTTTTTCTTTTTTCATATCTAAAAATTTTATCTTAGCTTTTTTTTGAAATGCAGTCTCTACTGACTTTGCTTCTTTTTGTTGCCTGCTTGACTTTAAGATTGAATTCAAAGTTTTTCTCATGATCATCCTCTTTATTTGTTCATTGTTCAGCCTTATTGTTGTCCAGGGTGTCTAGCGAATTCGAAAATTCAATTCAAGGATTCCAAGGATTTTAGGGCTAAAAATTTCATTTTTTAAGGATAAATTTTTCCAAAAAATCGTACATTAAGTGAATCTTATTGAATAATTTATTAATAAAAGTTCAATGCATAAAATAGTTACAACATTTATTTTGTTATTTTTTTTATTTCATCAGCTTCTTTGGTAAGTAAACTCAAATCTTCTTCGTAGCTTTCTCTTCATCTTTTCTGTTGCATCATATTTTAATCAAGCTTTTCGGCAGCTCTTTTCTCCGCAACTTTTTCTTTGTCCACATCTGCTTGCTTTTGTTGCAATGCTGCTTT
>WSXT02035502.1:0-13550 GCA_011762715.2 Neuroterus valhalla
AGTCGACTAGTTTCAGCTCTAGGGTTGAAACTTCGGAAGTTTCAACCCTAGGGTTGGAGCTTTGCGTTTCAACACGCGCTACGAGCACTGAAAATCGAGTTTTCAATAGAGGCGTTATGAAAAGAGAGTTTCAGAAATCTTTCGTGAGACAAAAAGCAGGATACAGATAGCCGATCAAGTAGGGGATAGTTTCTGGCTGGTGAGAGGAGTAAAACAAGGGTGTCCTCTGAGCCCACTTTCATATAGTATCTTGATCTCAGACTTAGAAGAAGCAATGAGAAAAAAGGATGGGGAGAAAGAAAGTATGGACTAGGAGATGGAAGGGAGTGAAGATAGAAGAAGTAAAAGAGTTGAAATATTTGAGATATACCTAGCATGCAAGTGGAGTTCATAATGCTGTTTGAAACCCTGGTTTGAACTCTAGGTGTGGATTGGAGGACACCTGAATATATGACGAGAGAGGAAACGCAAAGGGATAAATTAAGTATCAGAGCAGGGGAGAGGGCATGGGAATTCAAAGAGAAGCTAAGGGCGGGGAAGGGAAAGTAGTTAGCGAAAGAATGGCTGAAGGAGGTGAAAGAAAGAAGAGCGAGGGCGATTGAGGTAACAAAGTGGGAAGAAGAAAGAAGGGAGTTCCATACAGACAGACATGTAGGAGAAGAATCGTAGTAAACTTTAAAGAATTAGAAGGAAGAGATAAGAATAGTCAATTCATCAAGAGATGGGGAAGGATTCAGGAATCAAAATACTATGAATCGTTCAAGATTATGAAAAAGGCAGGTCTACCAAAGTATTTGGAAAAGGGGTGGGGAGAAAAGAGATGGACAAGAATAGAAAGATCAGGATTGGAGAACAAGCTCAGGGAAGCGATGTATTGGGAAGAAAAGGGGAAAGGATATGGATGATGACGTGGTAAGATTTTAGTGGAGGAAGGACAGGGTTAGCAGTGGATGGGGGAATTGGAGGAAGCTAGAGAAGCGAACGAGATATAAGGAAAGAATGATTGTTTGAAGGAAATGCTTCTCTTTCACCTTATCCTTTTCATTTACACAATCATTATTTCATTGTATCTCATTCGCTATTCTAGCTTCCTTCAAGTCCCTCATCCACTCCTACCCCTGTCCTTCCTCCCCCAGAATCCTTCCCATGTTCTCTTTCCAGCTTCCTTTATCTGACATTCCTTCCTATGTTTCTCCTTCCCATTCACATATTTTGCACTTTCTTTTTTCTTTTCTTTCCAATACATCCCTTCCCTGACCTCATTCCACAATCTAAATCTTGCTATTCTCGTCCATCTCTTTTCTCCCAACCCCCTTTCCGGATACTTTCGTAATCCTTCAGTTTTAATTTTTTTATACCATTTATTGTATTTTAATTCCATTATCCTTCCCTATCTTTCTAATAATTCAATTTCCTTCTATTTTTCTTCTAATTCTTCAAAGTCAACTTCAATTTGCTCTCCTATATGTCTATCTGCAAGGAACTCCCTTCTCTCTTCTTCCCATTCCGTTAACTCGATTCCCCTCCCTCTTGTTACCTCTACCTCCTTCAGACATTATTTCTCTAACTCCCCTCCCCCCCCCTTAACCCACTCCCTTCAACTTTCCTTCAAATTTCCATGCCCTCTTCTCTGCTCTGGTACTTCCCTTTTTGTTTCCTCTCTCACCATATATCCAAGTGTTTAACAATCCACTCCTGATATCATATATCGTTCCTGTAACCTTCCCATCTCTTCCCTTTCCTTCTATCCCCATATTTCTGCTTCGTACCCCAAAACTGGCCACACCAGGGTATTAAATAACCACATTCTCTTTTTCTCTTATATGTACCTTATGATATCCATTTTCTTACAAGTTGTATCCCAAATAATAAAACTCTTCTACTTCTTCTTCCCTTATACCTTTTTTTATTATAACCTTTTCTATCTCTTACCAGTCTTACGAACACCGCTTATAGGTCAACAAATATAGCTATCATTCCTCCCTTCTTCTTTTTATCCTCCTATTTATCATACAATTTACAACGTATATGTTATCCATAATCCTCATTCCTTTTCTGAGCCATGTCTGATTTATTGACACTATCTCTTATTCATTCCTCAACTTCTTTCTTTAATCTCTCCGATAATACCGTTGCATACGGCTTGTACAAGCTTGGCATTAGCGTAACTCCCTTATAATCCTTGACCTCCTCTCCTTTGCCTTTTTTCGATACCGGTACCACTAGTGCTTCTTTCCATATCCCTGGTCAACCCTCTCCTCCGCATATCATAATACACATTATCCACGCCTATTCCTTTAGTTTGTTTCCCCCATATTCCCATACTTCATTTGGAATCTCATCCAGACCCGGAGCATTCCCCTCTTACATTATTCCTAAAACATTGATTTTTTCTTCTCTTGTTATGTCCTCTTCCTCGTCTCTTCCCCTTCCATCTCTTCTGCCCTTACTTACTTCATTCTCTACCCCTCCTAGCAGATCCATTGAATAGTTTTTCTATTAAACCATCTCTATATCCTGGTCCGCCCTCTTCCTTCTTTCCTCTCTTTATTTACTACCTTCCGAACCTCTTCTTCTGTTCTAGCCTTCTCCGACTCTTGTCTAAACCTCCTTTTTTGTTCCGCTTTTCTCTTATCACACATCTCAGTATATTTCTTCTTTTTCCTTCTATTCATCTTTACTACTTTATTCTTTCCTCTATCTCCTTAATTCCTTTTTCACTTCCTCCTTTTTAACATTTCATTCCTCACCCCATTAATTCTCATTATCCCCCCCACTAACATCTTTCTTACTTGTTTCCCTTAAAATTTTTTTTATTTCTTTCATCGTTTCTTCCATCTTTTCATTAATATTTCCTTCTCCCATTTTTCGATCCTTTCGCTTCTCTTTTAATTGCTCTCTTACTGCTATTAACCAATCCTCTCTTCCTGTTCTTTTTACCTTGATTTCCTTTTTACCTGCATCTTTGATACTTTCATTCCCTTCTAACGTCAGAAATAATAAAAAGTGATCAGAATCTATGTAGTCTCCTACCTGTGGTTTCTTGACCTTCTCTGATAGTTTGTCATCAACTATCACATAGTCAATGACCGTCCCCTTTTCACCTCTCGAACGTGTATATTCACCTTCCCCATCCCCTTCTATATTTCCGTTCATGTTAAACCATCCCTTCTTTATCTCCTGTTTTTGCATTTAAATCTCCACTCATTACAAACTTGATCCCTTCTTTATTTTCTCCCATCAGCCCTTTTATCTCTTTAGATTTCTCCTGCATATATTCGCCCACATACACTCCTACTATCTTCCATCTCTCTCCTTCCATCTTTATATTTTCCACCAACAATCCATTAATATCCTCCTTCATTACTCTCCTATCCTTCCCTGCTAGATATTCCTTCCTTATTTCCATCACCATTCTCCCCATTGCTTTGTCTTTCCTGTTCCTCCTTTTTGCATTTTGAATCTGCCAACCGTATCCTTTTGGTAACCTTCCTTTTCTCTACCCCAGCCTTTTTCACCTAGCCACGTTTCCATCATCACTGCCACCTCCCACTGTTCCTGCTATATTTCAGTTACATATTTTCCATTTACCTCTTTCTTCCTTTCCTTTTTCTTTTGGCTTTCTACTATTTTGTCTATCTGTTGTCATTTTCGTAGTTATTTCCAATGTCGTTTTCGTTGATGTTATCATCTATTTACTGGATCACTTTTGGAAGACTAATCGGATTTCATAAAATACATAAGTCAAGACTTTAAAAATTTGTACTCTAGTATTTTAATATACTGTTATGAGGATTGAGTAACTATTGCACCCTCATTTTGACTGAATACTTTTATGCACTCTAATGAATTGATTAAAAGTGGGAGATTTTATATTTTTTACTAATAAAAGACAAAACTATGAGTTTTGGGATTTTCACAAGAAATCGCAAGTAATCAACGCTCTATCTAGTGACATTATACGCATGTCCCGGAATGGAGGTGAATTTTATATTTGAAGAAAAAATATAACACGTGCGCTCATGGCACGCGCCGATTTTGGATGCGTTTCTCTTAGAACGTTTAATTTATCTGGTCAAATGCCAAAGGTCCTAACTGCATACATAGGCCGATCTTATTTTACATATAGGTGAGTGAAAACACTTAGAAGAAGTGATAAAGCAGAGTTCACCCCCAGGCAAATGAAAAAGATGCAATGTTGACTTCGAGGTCATCTGCATGAATATCCTACTTGCACATTTTCTCAGTTTTGCTTTGTTTCCCGGATATCACGCTACGTTGGTCATAATTCACGTCGAGTAATAAATAACAATGAACGGTATCTATAAATTCAGAATGACAATCCGGCTCTAGGTTGGCTAGCAGTATTAGAGAGAGGCGAATTAAAAAATGAGGAGCACAGAAGTTGAAAGTAGATTACTCCAAACGTTCGGAGATTAATTTTCCCAAAATAGGTTGTTTTTCTTTCTTTGATACTTGGTGAAAATGTCCACTTGCTATCCAGATCAACGAGGAGATTTGAACTCTGTTATACGTTCTTCAGAGTTATGCTTCTAATAGATTTCTTCTCTCTTCCTAAGTATTCATTATATACTTAAAATGTATGTGTACAAGGAGTGTATGTACTTTCATCTGACTAAAACTAGTCAGGAAAACGAATAGTCCTTTTTTCAAACAATATTGGAAATAATTCTCATATAAAAAAATTATTTCATAAAATTTTTTTCAGCAAATTCATTCTCAACCTGTGTGATGCTTGTTTGATATCAGCATGTGATGAATGTCTAATATTTGGTAAATATGCTTCGAATCTGTTCTTTATCTGTTCTTTAACATTCAAAGCTCAATTTAGGACCCATTAGATGAATAAAATCTAATTACCATGTTATATACAATTTTGCTCATGAAAATATCGGTAGGATAATTCGGCATGTGTATATTGCGTGGAGCGAACGTTTTCAATAATGTTGCATTGTTCATGGTGATCTAGATGATCAGCCATAAATAGTTGAAAATGATAGAAAACATGCGTCCTACGGCTTAAACACAAACGTCAACATCTGCTTTAGGTTTTAGGATTCCAGCCGATTCATGAATTTCAGTAATCTGGTCAGAGATCAGTTTCTTACCCCAAAGAAGGAAATTCACACTTATAGAAAATTAAGGAGAAAATCAAAGCGTAAATGCAAGTTGATTTTGAAATAAATAAGAAAATATTTCGGAAATGGGTTGGAAACACTATAAAAAAGGAAGTCCTTGCACTAAATAAGTCGGAATGGAGATGGGTGATGGTAAAATGGTATTGAAATGAACATGGAAAAATACCATATGAGTGATATTAGTGATTTTATGTCTGATATCAGGCAGGGCGTTAGGGAAGACTGCGTTACAGAGTGATCTAAAACGTCGAAAAAGTTGTCCAAAATTACAAAAAAGAGTAAACTTTCGCAAAAATAATTGCTTTCATGCTTTCGAGTTCAAAGAATACAAATTCATTGTCAAAATAGCGAAAAACAGAATGACTGATACGAAATGGCGCATCGTTTTCGAAAGCAGTTATGTTACAGACGTGAAAGTCCGTATGGGGGGTTTTTGAGGTCGTGGAATCCAAATTTGTGGTCAAAATGGTGAAAAACAACATGACCGCCATGAAGTGATGGGCTCTTTTTAAAAAAACTCATCTTACATACGTAAAAATTAATATAGGGAGATAATAACATTTGGACCAAAAATTTGTATTCCTCGATCTGAAAACCCCCTTATACTGATTTTCATGATGTTAACATAATTTTCTTCGAAAAATGACCACCATTTTGTATCGTTCATGTGGTTTTTCGCCACTTCAACCACAAATTGGAATTCCTCGACTCCGAAAACCCTTCTGTACTGATTTTCACGTCTGTTACATAAGTTTTTCCAAAAACGACCTCCGGTAGAGCGTGTTTTTTGAGAAAACGCAAACACGGGAGCACCTAGGGGCAGTCACAGCCCACATTCATGGATTCATTGGACATTTATCTTTATACTTTTATCACTGATTTAGCCCAAAAGCAAAGAAATCGATTCGTAGAGAAGTTTTTTGGAAGAAAGTTCACCCCCTAGAAATTTCCGGGAACAAAAATTTGCGATTGTCGATACAGTTTTTACGCAATGGAATAGAGCAGTCTATACAAGAAAAGCATAATATGTACCTCTAGAAACATTCTTCATGATTCACAATGAAATCGTACACTTTGCCAAGAAGATATGACGTTTAACACCAAGCAAGACGGTTAATTTTGGAGTCCTGGCATGATTCACGTATTCAATATGGGACAAAATCCTGTCAGCACTTGCTGCTGGAATACGTCCTTAGTCGAACACTATAAGTGGTAATCCAAAAAAAATTTTTTTTTTACTTTTGGCCAGCTTTTATGGCGTTCTAGACTACTGTGCGGTTAGGTTCTTATATATATTCAGAATATTACCGCACAATACGGAATAAAATTAGCTAAGAATTAGAGTAAATTCCTTTGGGGAAATGAACATTGAACAACGAATCAACTGTCGGGCTGACTGTGAACAGCCCGAGGTTTAGTAATGGCCTAATGAGCTAGATGCTGCTACTCTTGAGTACTCGGATTGATGTAAATCACCATTACATGTTTTGAATTATCAGATAAATTCAACGTAAACTAGTCGGGGGTTAATATCATTCAAACAAATTTGAGGTTAGGATCTGGTTCCACGAAAAACCAAGATACTCGACAGGCAATGGAGCTCCTGTTAATTATTCTCTTTACTCATATTTATTCCTAGTCCCTCATATCTATATTTCATATTTAACGTATGACGATGCAGGGGGTGGATAACCACCCACCTAATCAGATAGGCTAGACGCTGTTCCAGAGGAAGGCAGAGTCGCCATCAAGATGCTGAGGAATTCCGGATGTTGGGTGGATAGGATTCCCGCCCGTTCAAGAATATAAGGAACTGATTATCCACTCAAGAATTCGCTTCAGTCATATTCGACAAAAAGTGTTTGCAGCATTAGAACATCACTTGGAGAAGGGCTTAGTGATGGCCGCGGTCGGCATGCATGCGCAGTCTCGGCTATCCGTCGCATCCACATCGCTTATCCAGGGCCAGCGGAACAGCTCACTCCTGACTGGGGAAAAACCGTCTGAAAGTGAAAATAGGACCCCCCCCCCTTCCAAGGACATCAGGGTCTACACGGGTCATACAAATGAAGAACTAATTGTTGATTTCGAGTAGGCAATTCCCGACTCGCTGATTTTTCGAGTGGGGAATTCACCACTGCTTTTGACGGCCCTGCGCGTATCATGGTACGGGGTCGCTGCTTCCCATTAGAAGGAACGACCGGCCGCCATGTTTCGTCATTCGTTGTTCAGCGTTCGTGACCGCATGGCCAGGCACGAGAGGCTAAAGGAACATAAAATACGGGCTATATTCAGAATTAAGAAGCAATATTTGGACCAGGATCCCTGTTTGGCAGGAGAAAAATAATGGGTTGGTGCTTGTCTTTTTGCTATTGATCTTGACGGATATCTTGTACAGAAATGGTCAAACTTGTA
This sequence comes from Neuroterus valhalla, assembly GCA_011762715.2. Lineage (NCBI taxonomy): Eukaryota > Metazoa > Arthropoda > Insecta > Hymenoptera > Cynipidae > Neuroterus > Neuroterus valhalla. Next base: position 7,575 of record WSXT02035502.1, read on the forward strand.
GGCAAAGCATGGGGGGCATCGGTAATTGCCTCGATCTGTTCATTAGTAAATGTCGTCTTAGATTCAGTGAATTGTAAATTGTCTTTACAACGGCTCAGTCCATCCGGACTGGAGTAACCTCCTATAAATCGAAATTATAATTGTTCGCACAAACCAAATTAGATCAATTGTGGGGTCTCGGTAGTGGAAACTTTTGGAGTGGGCGGCATTCCCCTGACAGTCCTTTGTAACTTCGGCCGTAAAAATTATGTGCTCTTCTCTGTGATGATCATTAAATGACAGATCCCTGCGGATCAATAAAAATTCGATTTATATTGTGTTTCATTTTTTTAAGCAGTTGAGAGGTCATATTTCGAGGGTGACTCTAATGTTACTCCTTACCCTGACAGTCTTTCGAGCAAGCTGGCTGGCATGATGAAAGCTTGTCCATATTTATAATCAAAGTAAAACCAAAAAACTCTTCAGGTAAAATTAACTTGGAAAAATGTAATATTATCTGCACATCATGGACGAATTTTTATATATACCTATTTAGATAAGAAAGGGGGTGTTGCTCTCTAGATAGTGAAAGTAGACGGACTGATGTTTGCAGATTTTAATTTTGTTAGGACAGGATCAGTTGTTTATTTGCGGATAAAAATGAGCAGCCTGGATATCATCATGTAAGTAGAGGTGAGAAAGCATTACGCAGCACTGCTTCAAACGAGAAGAGGAAAGAACCAGTTGATAAATCTTAATATTTTAGAAGTTTCTTCACTGCTGAAGGATTGGCAGATGCAGAGATATTTGAGCGTATAAACGAGGATAGAATGATTTTTTGCTGTGTTGTGTTGTAGCGAGACCTGGACGTATCAAGAAAAACAGAAAAAAGTGAACGCGGTGAGTATGCAATTTTTGCGAAATACGTATGGTAACGTGCTTAGAGGTATCCCTTAAAAAGATAGTTGGAATATGTGAATAAAGCCCTGGAACATAGAGATATAAAGAGTCGAAGGAACAAAAAGCTCGCACAAGAAGATGTATGAATGTGAAGGAAGAAGATGTTTGAAAGTACAAGAATTCATGAAGGATGAGTGAATATGAATCAGAGAGTCACGCCTTGAAGAATAGATTCTAAATAATCTTGGGGTCTTTGTGAGGAATTTTATTGGGTATAGTTGAAACAAACTCTATGGATTTATAGTATGAACCGTTGTGAAAGTCATTTTGAGAGGGTCTTTACACAGGGTGATTTCTAGAGAGATTCATGAGCGATTCGTGTCAGAGGAGTGTTGCGGAAAGATTGTGTCGTTTTAGTATGCATTTTTTGAAATACTCAATATGTGACCTCCAATAGTGAACTTCAAAATGGAATTTCAATTTTTTTGAATTTAAACATTTTTTTATAGGCTGGAGATAAAACTGTTCTCTTTTCTCAAAGCCCTCGGAAGTTAGGTAGTGGGCTGACTGTTTGTGACCCTGAAACTTATAATTAAAATAGACCATCAGATGCGTTAAATTTACAAAATTAAATGAGCCTAATCTAGCACATTTTGATAGGTGTGTGAGAAGTGACTATTTAGCAAATGAGACGTTTTTTGCACGAGTAAAGCGAGTAATAGAAGTCTAATAAGATAAGAATTCCCTCCAAAATTAGGCTCTCTAGTGCCATGTTTTCGGAAAAAAATACTGCAAATTAAAAAACAGATAAAAATCAACGCAAAATCCAAGAAGGTTTGAAATGGCAAAATGGAAGAAGCATGAAGTTACAGTATGGAGACTAAACTAAAATGCGCGCGTGAATGGAAAAAGTACCTGGAATGAAGATTTGTCTTTTTACTATTATTGAAGTGAATGAAGTGGCAAAATTTTTGTTTAAATTTAAACTGTCAAAACCTGCCTTTTCTAAGCTCAAAATAAAGGCAAAACCAACTTCATGCTCATCTTGAAGGGCTCCGTGGAGCTACCTCCATGCAATTTACCATAATTTTCAGCCAAAAAGTTCATTCTTGGAATTGATTTTTGTATTATCCTAGAGTTTAAGCATTATTCAAGGTGAGTCTTGTATGAAAATTGTAATTATCCTTAGCCAAATCAGTGAGAGGAATTCGCTTCTTAATATCAATAAACGTCTTCATGTACAAACCACCCGGTATAAAAAGCCTTTCCTTAGATCACGATTTGTTTCTTTACAACACAGTACCGCAAAAAAATTGAGGATGTCCGATGGACCAGAGCAGTCATATCCTATGGACTTAGAGTCGTTGAATCCGGATCTGTGGTCAGAATCCCGCGATTATTGACTGTTTTTCTATGAACACAAAGAACTTTGTTTCTAATCACCTTTTTTGCATTGCAAAATATATGAAAAACTTCGTGCTTCTCTATAAGCTTATATTACAGCTTTTGATGTTTTTTAATACGTCTTACATCATTAAAAATCAAGTAAAGCTATGTATTTCAGGGTGAGGGAGAAAACATAGGCTAATGGCGGAATGATGACCTCAACTTCGGATTTAGTGACGCAAATCCATAGAAATCGATTGCTCTGATTGGCGGAAATGTTAATTTCTTTTCGCGAGACTTCACTCTGTTTTTCTCCGTACACCAGAAAGTATTGGACCCATCGGACTAGAAGAGACAATCGCACGCCGTCGATGACTTCTGCGCATGCGTTTCTTGTAAACTTTCAAACCGTATCTTCACCATCATCGGCTGATAATTTATCGCATAACTAGGTTATAACACAAACTGAGAGCAAAAATTTGGCTGAGGAAATAATCAGCAAGTATAAAAAGAATAGATAAACACAACCTGCTCTTGTGTGGATATTTTGTCTTGAATTTTAAGGTTAGATTCTTTTTATTTGAAAGGAGAAAATTATATTTTCCCGACTTAGGTGGGGAGATGGGGGGTCCACCCTTAACGTCCTCACCTTACGCCTGAAACCCGCACCCACGCACTCACGCATTCATGATAAAAAATAGTGAATCAAAATCTGTAGTGAAAATAATTTAAGGGGACACGATTTTTCCTACATAATTCAAAATTCAAAAAAAAAAACGAAGTTTTTTGAGGTTAGAAAGAAAACTGTCACTAACGAAGGAATTCCAACCACCCATTCGGATTCGGTAACCTTAATTCCATAAGATGTGACTGCTTTGGTCCGTCGGACATCCTACTTTCTTATGGGACTGTTATCATCTGTTTCGTGGAGAAATAAGACTGACTGTCATCTGTTTAAAGTTAGCTCAACCGAGTCTTGTCCAACGATATGTTTTATATTTAGTAGGCTACACGTTCTTGCTACTTGGCCATGCTCAAATTTACAAAAAATTATGTTGAGCAGGCATAGTGCTAACGCCGAATATGAGGAGAACATGAGAAGAAATTCTTCCGTGATGGCGCATGCGCACGTGCAATAATTTGCAATCCTGTTGCAACATTTTCAATATGTTTTGCATGTATCGAAAATCGTCTCTCTCAAGCAGATGTGATAACGTAACCATTTCTTATACAAGTGCACCAAGTGGGCTTTTGTTGCAGAGTGTAAAACTTGCAGCTTAGGCCGCAGGCTCGGAGTCCAATTCAGAGTTTTGGTAACATAACTATTTGTAATATAAGTTCGCGAAATGGACTCAAAGAGCGTAAAACCTGCAGCCTCAGTCCCAGGCTAATGGCACAATTCAGAGGTTTTTGCACGAACAAAGCGAGTGTGAAAAAGGCTAAAGGTTATTGCTGCAACTATACCAGTAGATATTGCATATGAGCTTCTTCATTTTTAGTAATTTTTGAGTACACATTTTTAAGAAGAAATTTTGAGAATGATTTTGAATGATTTTGAAAAATGATTTTGAATACTATTTATGTGGAAGGCCACTAAGTTCCATTGACTGGATTCGTTTTTACTTCCTCCCATATACTGAATCGCACCATCCTGTTCCATTTACTTTCACAGAAAAAAAATAGTATATTTTTTCTGCGGGTGAGTTTCAAGTAGGTGAATTTGATTTTCTGTGCCTGTAAAAAAAAAAGACACAATAAAGTTTTTTCTGCGAAAAATTTTATCCTTAGAACGAGATACAGATTAAAGTTAGTTTTTTTTGTGCTTCTTTCCCAACTTTTTCAGGTTTTGTGGTCCCCCACCCACCTCATCTTCTTATGTCGCTTAGTGCTTTCCGTTCCTTGACTTTCCTTCATCTTTTCTCCCCCTGTCTAACTACTATCTACAACTCTATCTCTTGCTATTCTTACCTTCTGCCTTTACTATCACATTCTTTCCTCATTCTTTTTCCGTCGCATTCCTACCTTAAACCTTGTGGTTTACCTCTTCTCTCTACATAAAAAATCTCATTTAGGCATGCTTATGCAATTTCGCTCGCTTCTCCCCTGTCCAGCTTCTCTCCAAGCTCCCTCATGGTCTGAAACTATCTGAGAGTAGCGGAGAACTTCACGAACTTATTTCATCTGTGATATTCGTAATTATTGTATTATTTACTATTAAAATGGAGCCTGCAATGAAAGCTCTACTGAGTCAGGCCACGTCAACTGTGCCCATGGAATTTTTGTGATTTTTAAAAAGTGACAACAATTGGGAAAATCTAAACATAATAGCATTACAAAAATACACTTTGAACCGTTTTCCAAAAAACTGCACCGATTTCATTAGTTTCAAAAATGATGATTATTGCAAATTCTAATAAAAAAATCAATTACTTACGACTCGTTTGCATTAATCGGAAGAAATTTGGTATGACAGTTGTGAAGAGTTTTCTCTTTCTAATAAGAATTTTTTCTCAAATAAATTTGCGAAATTTCAATTTTTCATAATAATTATTTAAACAAATTCGATTATTTATAACTCCTAGTCCTCCGATCCTAGTAGAATTTCATCACAATGCAGTATGAACATTTCATTCCGTTCTCAGAGAAGACAAAATTGGTAATTCTTACTCTGACAGTATTAAAAAAAATCTGCCCACCGCGCGGGCACATTCTCATGGCGCGCTGCGCGCGCGGCTCGCTCCCCTCGCAAGTTTGAGCGCGCCTAAGGCGCGCGTCATTTGGATCCCGCGCTTCGCGCTCGATAATGTATTTACTCCGTGCTACGCGCTCGGTTTTTTAATACACCTAGCGCTTCGCGCTCGGCTCCATCCGTGCTTAATTCAGTTTACAGTGTAATGCATACATAGAATTACAAATATTGCAAAACTGGTGAAAACCTCTACTTCTATAAAGATTTTTTTTTCATTTTTGATATGAACAATTTGTCTATAAATTATCTCTTTTTGTCTCTTATTGTTTGGCTTGAAGATGGAATTTCTTATTTTTGTAAGTGTGTTATCACGATGAAAATGAAAACTATTCGTCCTATTGAAAAATAATCAACAATGGATTTGTAGACCTCTTAAGGTAAACAATTTTTGTTTCTTTCATTTCTTTCATATCTCGCATAGTTTTGCTCAAAAATAGAACTTTTCATTTTTAATAACATTTTTCTTGATTTGAACAAAAACTATGCGTCTAATGAAAATATGGTGTATATAAAATTGAAGGTCTTTTTAAAATAATAGTATATTGTGCATCAAGTGGGAGAAGAAGGCGATTCCAACGAGTGCGGCAATCCCACGAGTGGAATTGCCGTCTCCCACATGGTGAGCATACTATTTTGTCCAATGATTCGCGAGAGATATACGGCTGAGGAGATCTTCGAAAGTTTTGGGGAAGATAGTGGGTCAAGTTGCACAACCAATTTTTATGAGTGAATCTTAATATCACAGAATCAACTTTTCTATATAAATTTTAATATGTATCTGTAATAATAATATTTTACTACATCACAAATCTACCCAGGATCCGGAAAAATATTGGCGGGGGAGGGGGGGTCGAAATGAGTGAAAAAGTACACCTTATGCACATCTTACGTCCCTCAAGTGGACAGAACCAAAATGTATTTTTTGAAAATAAGCTATTCTATAATTTAGTGCTAATTTAGTG
>WSXT02035534.1:0-28311 GCA_011762715.2 Neuroterus valhalla
ACCTTCTTGGTATTTCGGGAAAAAGATTTACCCTTTGTGGTTGGGCTGAATTCTTTTTTTGGTGGCTGCTTTTTTTTTCTGTTGTAAAATAAGGGGACACCGTGTTTTTTTTTTCGAACTCGCTTTTAAGTCAACCTCTAACATGACTCTCGGTCAACTGAAAAATCAAAATACTTGATATTTTTGTAATTTTCAAGATTGTTCGTGGCTCCTTTATGTTGTTTGATGTAGGTTTTAGGTGTTCTTCCAACTTGACTTGAACATTTTGAAAAATAATTAAAATTAAACTAGAAATTGCTATTTTTATAAAAATTTTCAAAATTGATATTTTCAAAAATGCCATGTTTTTTTGGCTGATTTTTTTTTTACAAGTAGCTGATACCAAGACCTAAAATTTAAGCTATATGGGGCTTTCCAATTTTTTCTATGTAGAAAAAAAATATATAAAATCGATTTTTTCCACTTTTTGCGTTTGTTTGTACGAGTCTCTTAGTAAATCATTTTCATTTATACAAAAATATTTTTAAGATAACAGCATTACTATAAATAAGTATTAAATTATATTCTTACATTTTTTTATTCATCATAATTAAATTAGTAGGCCAGTAATTGCATTTTTATGTACACTTTTCAATTCGTATTATGCTCATTGTCCTTTACTTAGTTTTTATTAAAAACTTTTCTTTATTTTGGAAGATTACTGTTATTTTCACTTTTTCACAGTACATAAAAATGCAATTACTTGCAGACTTACTAAAATTTTTTGATAAATAAAAAAATGTAATACTCTAATACTGTTAATAGTGATACTGTGATCTTGAAAATTTTATTGTATAATTGAAAATGATTGACTAAAAGACTCGCGCAAACAAACGCAAAAAAATCTTTATTTCCATATGACGCAAAATTGGAAAGTCCCATACAACTTAAAATTTAGGTCTTGGAATCAGCTGTTTTTGAAAAAAAATCAACCCAAAGAAACATGGCGTTTTTGAGAAAAATTGATTTGAAAATTTTTATGAAAACAACAATTTCCAGGTTATTTCTAATTGTTTTTCAAAATGGTTAAGTCAAGTTCAAAGAACACCCAAAACCTACATCAAACAACACAAAGCAGCCACGAAAAATTTTTAAAACTACAGAAGTATCAGGCATTTTGATTTTTCAGTTGATCGAGTCATTTTTGAGGTTAACTTAAAAAGCAGCATAAATCCCGTAATTTTGGTCCAATCGAAAAATAAAAAAAAAGTGCCCCCTTATTTTGCACCTAGAAAAACATATTTCAATTTGGAGACGATCATTGAAATAAGTCCCGCCAGCCTGCATGATTTGGAATGAAATCGGTCAGTATTAAGTGAGCAAATCCAATCAGCTTAGCAAAGCCTCTAAACAGGCTGATGGTTTTGATCAAAAGCAGTTATCAGATTCCTAAATGTATTTAGGCACTTGGCCACTTACTCAGAAAGGATGGTTTTCTAATTATAGGATTTAATTTATGGTGATAATATAATGATCGCAATACCTTTTGTGCTAAAACAGGATTTATTACTTGACAATTATTAACACTTTCAAATTAGTTAGAAGATTCGTCAATTTGCCATTTGAATTTCTACTAATTTACTTCCTCAGAAAATAGAATCGGTTGAAAATATAACTGTTGAAAAATTTGGTATGAGCTTCACCCACAAAAGAATCAGTTGTTTTTTTTCAAATCAATATTCTAAAGACCTAAACTGTAAGTCAAGGTTGCTCAACAGGCATCCCCTTTTCTTTGTCATTCCACTAGGTTCGATATGAAACTTGTGTGGATCAAAGATTGGAAAAGACGCCAGCATCTTTCCCCCCTGAAACCGGGAAAATTTGCAACACCGCGCTGGCAGAATCAAACACGTCATTTTGAAGGGTGCAGTGGGTTAGTAGTGGTTGAAAGCAGAATTACAGGGGAAGGCAGCAAGAGTATAACGAACAAAGAACTAAGGGCTTTGCGCATGTCGATACCATGCTTTGGTGCTTAGCGGAAGCTCTTTCCCCATAGCTTAAAGGGGTACATCTGCTTTAAGAGGGACAAAGGAGCCACGAGCCAGCATATCCGTAAGCATCGTTCCCCTTAAATTTCACAATATAGGGCTTCACGACAATCAATTCTTGTATAGAAAGACCTTGACTTTGAAGGAACATATTAACTCACTGTTACTTAAGAGTCCTGGTCAGATTCAATCTCATTCACACACAGTCTTTCTAGTTCATTGATTGTAATCTCTGGATCAGAAAGTTGCATGCTACTCCGAACTGATAACTCTATTAACAGTTGAAACTAATACAACAAAGTTTTCCAACCATCCAGATACAGTCAGGCAGTTAGTTCAGAACCTTTTAGCAAACGGAAGCCAAAATAAAAAGATTCACCACTTGTGCAACGATTAAACTGTTATTGGAAGTGCAAGAATCATCGTTTACTTTCTAGGAAGTTTTCTGAGTGTCATTGTCTATTTTCTTACTTCCAGCACTGCAATGATACTCCAAAGATCATTTCTTTCAAAGCCCAAATCATGAAGCTGTGACTGGAAATTCAGATGGTAATCATTTTCTTTTAAAGGAAATAACCAGCCATCTCCTCACTTCTACAGCAAAAAATAACTGTACACCGAGCGACTCGACTTTCATTTTTTTCAGACAGCAGACGAAATGTGTTTCGCAGACAAAAAATCAGACACGTCATCGAAAAAGAAGGATTCAAATAAAACTCGCGTGATCTCGGGATAGTAAATTATTGTACGTGTGTATTTCACAAGATGGTGTCGTTCCTTTTCTGTGCCAGTCATTGAACTCTAGCTCGGGCTCTTGTAATTGGTGCCTGTATCACACGAAAATACATTTCAGCAAAATTATAAATTGCACTGGCTTGTCTACTTTCAAGTAAAACGAACTGTAAACCTGTGCATCTAGCTTGGACGAGTGTCTTGAATCTAGAGTACTAGACTTCTAGAATTTAGGAGAGCATCTTCTTTGAAGGCAATATCGCAAAATCTGTATCGTTTCGTGGAAGAAGTGAGCAGTTTTGTTTCAAACACCAGATTTGCTCTGTATACGGTTTAGTTTTCTTGTGTCTCCACTCGTAACGTGCAAAACGTCACGGAATGTGCATCACGTTCTTCGAAGCAAATCCATTCAGTTGAGAATGGTAAATGAGAGATTTTTTATCATCGACTCTATCTCAAGAGAAGAGAATCGTCACGGTCGTTTGTCATGTTCATTACTTGATAGGTTTAATTCATTATTCGTTATGCTTATGGGAAATTCAACTGTGGTTGTAAAGATGTATTGGAATGTAGTGTTGATGATTTACATTTACGCTTTACTTACTTGTTTGCTCCTTTCGTCATGACAATGATGGCTGTGTTATTTTAAAAGATAATTGATACATCACATAACCGATTGATCATCATACTTTTCAAATGTTTATATCCGAGATTTTACTTTCATTTCCAGAAAAAAACTTTGGATTTTCAAATCAGAAGAAGTATAAACTTTTAGTTTGAAATTGTACCATTTAAAACACTTCAAATTGCAAAATTATTCAGCTTTGTGTTAAAAACGGTCAATTTGAAATATTTAGAAGAATTCCAATATTGAAACTTTATTAACATCAAGACTTTATGAAATTATGAAAAATATGGTATGAAAATATGAAAATGGCTGTTATTTTAAAAGGTAATTGACACATCACATAACCGATTGATCATCATACTTTTCAAATGTTTACATCCGAGATTTAACTTTCATTTCCAGAAAAAAACTTTGGATTCCCAAATTAGGAGAAGTATAAACTTTTAGTTCGAAATTGTACCATTTAAAACACTTCAAATTGCAAAACTATTCAGCTTTGTGTTCAAAACGGTCAATTTGAAATATTTAGAAGAAGAATCCCAATATTGAAACTTTATTAACATCAAGACTTTATGAAATTATGAAAAATATGGCATGAAAATATGAAATAATATATGAAAATATTATATCAATTCCTTTTGACATGGCATGCAATACTTTTTCATTTTGCATTCTACGGATTTGTAATTTTTCGATGAGCTTGTTTCGATACATGAATGCTAATCATTGATACTAAGTCGAGAAAGTTCTTTCTATGTCACCAACTGTCATTCAATCGCGCAAACTTCAACCAAAATGGAAATAATTAATTCACATTTTGGATTAAATAATGTAATAAATAAAAACTTAGGACCAGTAAACCTGTAGACAGAATTGATAATGAATAATAGGTAAAAAAATAAATCCACGGAAGGTGAGCTGAAAAGTGACATTCTCGGAAAGTTGTGAATTCGAACGGGATGGGCGATAGCAACGGAACGAATTGGTAAAATTTTCGAATAAACCAATTGAATCTCAAACCAAATTGATTTTCGGACTTCGCGATTGCGCATTAAAAGAATAGATTGTTTTGAAAACAAACCGGCAACCGGTGAGAAAATGGCGGCCATGTCACTATTCCTGTTTGAGCCTGCAGGCTGCCAACTGCCTGAATTGAATTTTACCATCTAAAATCTAATAGACTTCCCAGACAGATGATATGCCCTAGAAAACAAACTTTTTGGCGATTAACTCACCCCTTCCATTCTCCTGTCGAGGCTCCTCGCTGTCTTCTAGAATCTTCTCCACCATTTTGCTCGGAATTTTACACGTCACACGTACAACCGTTCAACAATCAATCAACCGTTTCGGAGTGTTTTCCACTCCTTTATCGTGAGGGACCGTTCTCCGCTGCCAATGCACTCGCACCGGTATCACTAATTATAAAAAAGAGTCAGTCGTATTTACAAAAAACGCCTAACTGCTAAGTTACTGATATAATCTTCGACCCACGTCTGAAAAATCGCAGAAAATCTCTTGGTGCCGATCGTATCCAGATCGGCTCTCCTTTTTTGTACGTTGGGATCAGATCGATGTATATCAGTGGTAGGTATCACAGATATAAATAAATATATAAAGCCTATCTACACTCTTTTTATGTTCTCTCTTGTTCGTCGATCAACGATGATATTCTTCACTCGGTTTCGGATATTCCTCGACGACGACAACAATGATCTTCTCTGTTGTCACTTTCTAGCGTTGATGTTGGCTGTTATACTGTATATCTCTCGAATAAATACTATCACAGAGTTTGACTTCAATATTTCCGTGCGTTTTTCTGCCAAAAAAGGAACTGAAAAAATCAAGACTGATTCCTTCTATCCTCTGGAGACTCGCGGTGAGATCTTCTTCGTAGTCGAAAAGCGAGTTCTCCTTCAACTTCTCTTGCTCCAACTGCTGCACAACCTCTCCTCTTCTTTCCACTCCGCGTAGATTTTTTAACGGATTTGGTTGTTCCCTTTCGAGGAAAACTACCCTTGATGGTCTTGTTTCCGTTGCTATCACACAGCCTCTCGCTCGCAGCGGTAATTGGGCTCGGAAGCACATTAAAAATACTTCGACTAACACATCTGTCCTGCTTCACGCACACCGTCCTGACTGCTCGGCAGCTGGTTTCCGACTGAGCTCATCAAGATGGCCGCGCAAGTAGTTACCCCGGTTACCCCCCTCACTCCCAATAACAAGCGAACAAACGCCGGCAAGTGTTGCCAACTTACGAGCACATACGAGCAAAATTAGACGTAGTGGGGCATAATTTTAACCTTATGATTTGAAAATTTTCCACGAGTCATTCTAATTTTATCAGGTTGGATTTTCCGAAACAACTTTTTGGTGGTCACTTCCCCTAACATTATTTATGACTGGATGGTTATTGATATAAGTTCTTTTCCTGTATGTTCTTTGATTAAAAAGCATGATTTGAAAATCATTTAACTAAAAGTTTGGTAAAGCAGGATTGTGCTTTTTATCTGAAAAATTATTACTCAAGAAGAAGTAAATTTTATTTTTGAAATCAAATAATCAGATGGAATTCCCGCGATAGTAATTTATAGTGTGATCTCAAGTTTGGAGCTTGTCAGCGGATACAAAACAAGCGAAAATAAATGAGCGTCCAATTTAATTAGACATAAGGCCCCAAAAGTTTTGCGAGTTGCTTGAACCCTTACAAAGAATTTTTTTTCCACCCTTTCTTTTATATCTACCTGGCGGAAGGAAGATAATCTCAGTTTTTTAATGCACAACTGACTGCCATGCTTCGATAAGCTCAGGTTGAAATTACCTCAATTTTACTAATTTCAGGGAATTCAATGCAGGTTGAAATTCGGGGTCTACCTTTCACTGAAAATGAGCCTGTGCGAGTCTTTCTGGCGTTTCCCCTCTTTGATACAAAAGTTTAAATTTGAGTAAAATAATATTCTCAATATATTTTTTTATACCTGTTGAAGGAATTCAAGAGGGCAATTACAATTGAAAAGATTAGCAGTTATATTACAGTAAGAAAATTCTGCATGGAGAAAATAGAAATAAGATAAAGTCGATGTTTAGTAACATGATATAAATAATTTTGAAATCTAGTATGATAATAACTGATAATCATTTCACAAATAATATGAAAGAAATAAAAACGTGCCCGTTTGTAAATATTTGTGCGAACGTTGGCAACGCCGTTCTTTCCCCCACCCAGATACCCAACAGAATCAGGAGACGTTCACGCCCTCCTCTACCCGCAAAAGTCACGTACGCATCGAGGTTCTCACCTCGAGGCCCGCTATGCCTTTTTTTCACATATACCACTTTTATATAATTTGTAGAACCACATATATAGATATATGCTTCATGAGAATGATGCAAAATTCTAATCTGCTGATTTAACATTAAATGATGCAAACGTTTGTAAAGCTTTCGCTATAGTTCAAAGTTTTTACACAGAAATACTACAGACAAAACTAAATTATATTTTTGTGCAAAAAAAAAAATATTTTTTTACAGTCAATAGATTATCAGTTCATTTAATATTAACATTCTTCGAGTTATCATTACATATAGCAATTAATTTTTTCAAGGAAAAACTCCATCTTTCAACATTATATCAAACACTTTGTCCAGGAATTTTCTCAGAAAAAATTTTAAAATGAATTATAAAAGGTGATGTAAGAATTTAAAAAGACAATAGTCTGAAATATTGTATCTGAAATAATAAGTTGATCACATGCCGTTTTTCCCCAATTACTCGATACAATTGGAATTCAACGTTTAGTGTGGACAATTGGTACAGTTTTTACCCCTAAAAATAGACGGAGATAAAAATAAATGTATGCAAATTCTTCTACAGCTACAATTACAAGTTTAAGCATCTATAGCTATATATTAAAACTGATGATTGAGCAATTGAAAAAAAAAATGACAACAGTTTTTTTTGTATTCATTTGAATGGTAAATACTTATTTTCCGTAGAATACATTATTACTTAAGATAGTTTGTAAATAAAATGAGACATTCTTGAAGTTAGGTCTCCGACCCTACAGCGTATAGAATACACAACATGGAAATATTACCACATAGGAATGAAGCTTGGAATGAAGGCAACGGACTCTAGCTTTGTAAACACTGTTGAGGTAGCTTTCTTTGTATTGATAATTTAATCCATCATCAACCATTCTATTCCTATACACTCGCCACTATCAACACCTACGTGCAAAGTTTATCAATGGGCCGGTTGGTAACCATCATGCGTGGATGGCCCAGACGGTCAACAATGACTTAAGCATTCAAAACATTTGTTTTGTTCTTTTTAGAAACACTAATTAAACAGGAAGGATTAATATTTAAAGAGCTTGGAAGACAACGAATTTTTCAATATCTTAAAAAGAAATAACTGGCCTTTATACTTTTTCTAAATAAACAGAAACCGGAATTGTTGGATAAGATTAACGGAACTCATTCGCATGTAGAATATAAATATGGAGTACGAGTAGGGACACAGAGAAAATGAATGTGAAATTTTTTGCGAGTAATATTCAAGAGAGGAAGTTGGATCAAAACAGAAGAAGATACAATATAGTCCGTGCGGTTGAGTTGCGTCCTATGGTCGAGAGCAACAGGGGGTCTGACTGAGTTGCGTCCTCGCCCTGCGTCCTTTTTTCCCCTCTCCACTCGTCGCTCCACCTACCATCCTTCTTATCCTATTACACGACTAATTAGTTTGAATGACTTTTTAAGAATTTCAAACAAACATAGAATTTTCTTTTTTTCACTTCGCACTTAATCCAGGTTCAGGACTGGCAGCGTTCTCTACAATAAAACTTATAATTTATTTCACTTTGAGCTAAAACTGGGATTACCCGAAATACTACGTAAAGAATTCAAATAGCTTGTTATTTACTATTTTCAGATAAAATTATAACAAAAATAGCAATTGGCACGGATGAAATAATATTCAAATATCTTGCTATTCACCATTTTTTGATAGAAACATAATAGAAATAGCAATCGTTACGTATTGAATAATATTTGAATAGTTTGCTTTTTCAGTTTATTTTTATCTAACCTATGCAGGTAAAAATTTGTGCGAGACTTCATGAACAAATTGGAGCCCAGTTATGAAACCTACTTGCAAATACAACATTGTATCAATGAGAAATTATTCTTTCTCTAGAATTCCTCACATCCTTCCACCTTTCCTTTAGAGCACCTGTGCAATAATAGATTTTAGTATGGTAACAGTTGAACATCACGTTCAATTTCGAATGATATGCTTCACAACAATTTGTTGTACGTATTGTTGTTGAAGAAAACTTCGTTCAAATTTTAGATGGAAAACTGGAATTGCTTCAAACATAATTTTCTTATATTTAATTACAGAACTGTTTCAATCTTTTGTCTGAGGGTTGAATTGGCTCTAGTTCTTCATTAAAAAATGTTTCAATTTCGGATGGAATCTGGAAAACAAGATCGAAAAATATTCTCAAAAAAGAACCGATTTCTGAGTGCCGCCAGTCCACTAGTGGGGGAAGAGAGAGAAGACACTTTTCAGCTAGACCCCCCTGTGGATTTCGACCATAGGACGCAACTCGATTGCAGCCAATATAGTTTACATGATAACCATACTCAATTTACTCATAAACTTTACCTATCTCGGCCCAGTAGGCCGAGTCTCAACGTACGGACCTGATAAGTATGGGGGGGGGGGGGGACGTTTCAAAAAAAATATATATTTTTTTGTTTAAATTATTCGCTCAAAATCTAATTCTGAGGAACATAACTCCAAAATTTTTGGAAATATAATGCTCGATTTTTTTCCCTCTCACGGTAAATTTCGAACACTTTCATTTTTTTACAGGTACTTGGGACTTAAGATGTACTATATAAGAAAGAAGAGTTTTCCGAAAAACTAATTTTTTCCACTTTTTCAAAAATTTCCCAAAATCAAAAGAGTTTTAGTTCTTATGAAAATTAAGCTCCAGCAGCACATTTTGGGATGCCCAACTGAACGCTTGAAAATATGTTGATTAATCAATCTTGAAAAACTGAAATAAAAAATAGTTTTCTCAAAAAGGGCTCACGGGAAATATGAAACTATTCAGAAGGAAATTGGGATTCGTGTTTTTGAATCGGAATTCATGGATCAAATCACACAAACAATTTGTTATTTCATCCTCTAATTTTTTTTTTATTTACTGCCCTCATGTCCTGGTATGTTTCGGGATAACATATCCTTCTTTGAATGGCCTAGATTCTTGAACGAGGGATGTAGCAAGATAGTAATTGATTCGAATAATCGATAAGTTCATTTAGCGTTTCCTTGCCTGTGTCTGTGTATAGAATATTGGTTTATACTCTCTCCCTGTTACAAGTTTGAGAGTCTCTGCATAACCTTCTTTCTTTCTATTCCTTTGCACTCCTCACAACTAACTCAAGGGTGAGGGGGACCTACAGTTTGAAGTGTGTTCCGAACCACCAAAAGCCTTAGAGAACTTAAAGAACTCTAGAGGTAACGGACTCACGTCTTTCCGTAGCCCGCCGAAGCTCTTGCAGAGTGCGAGGCGGGAATCGAACCCGCAACCAGACAGCGTGGGTCCAAAGCTTATGCCTTAGCCCCTACAACCAGCTGACCACTCTGTGCATGTGTATTGCGTACATGTTTGTGTAATATCTAGTATAATAATGATTGATCTAATTATTCACACACAGTCGAAGATCTTTTCAAATTCGTAAATAACGATGAATTAATTTACACTCTTCACAGTTTATACCCAAACTGGCAAGGTCAGTTAACAAAAGGTTGAACATCTGTTTAGCCTGTTTTTAGACTCTGGAGGCAATAGGCCATTTAGGAATATTGAAATAAACTTCACAACCTGCCTATTTGAACTCGAAGGATTAACAAAATTAAAATCTCGTCGGTTTGCACAAGATTGTTTTGTTGCCTCCGACCCTCACAGGTAAGAACAATAAACTGGTAATTTGCTTTTTCCCGTTGGGTCCCTTCGGGACTAAAAAGGCGTTTCTCAAATACCAGATCTCTCACCGTGCATTTTGGACTCAAATCGCAAGACTCGTATTTTTATTTTATTAAATTCTTCACTTACCCTAACAAGCTTGCATTTCTATTTTAACATAGTAAATCCTGAATGAATTCTGCACCGAGATGCGCACAAATCCTAAATCATGATCCTTTTCACAAATTTTTATATCCAATCAATATGATACAGAAATATTAGCAAGGTGTGTTCGAACCCTTTAGGGTTTAGAATTTAGACAAAAGTCTCACGTTTCACAAGTAGTTTTTTTGCCGCTCGTGATGCTGAGGAAGTTTTATTCAATTAGAAAAAGAAATTGAATCTTCTGAAGCCTTTTCCACTCTTCAAGAAGAAGTTAAAAACTGTCTAGGAAAAATTACGGAATCCTTCTACTTTTCTCGTATCTGGTCCTTTGAAACTATAAATTCAGAAGTTTTGAATGAACACATGTTTTCGCTGTCGACTAACTTTTGTACCAAATACATTTAGGATAAAATCAGTATTATAAGAAAATTATTCAAACAAAAAAATTAGTAAGACATAGAAATACGTTGATAAGTTACTTCTTAGCCTAAAATTGAATTACAAATTATGTAAAACGAGACTGACATGAGAGTCCCTACCAGTCGGAACTTGCTGATCGTGCCAACCACATGATTTTCGCCGACCGGCTTAGCATTGCTTTGGCGACTTAATAGAAATTTTGCAAATTTTGCACGTGCGTCAATTGCATCGTCACGTTTTAAAATAAATCTTAATTAAGGCACTAAATATCAAAATAAAAAAATTAAACGACCCTCAGTCTTGCGTTATTCAAACTCATTTTTTATGGATAGTATGTTCTTGGTCCCTGTATTTCAGTTTTGAAATTCCGGTAAAACATTAAATACTAAAGATTTACTGTTCTTTAATGTGACAGGCTGGTGTTCTTCTGTATTTTATAGAGTATCGTGGCGTTTCTTAATAATATTTTATAAAAACTTATTGTGCCTAATAATGTAAAATAGGATAAAAAGAGGAAAAAATGCTCATTCTTTATTGAAAGCAGACAGAATCAATAACTTTATAAATACATGCGAGAAGGTGACATTGCCTATTTATAAGTTCTCAATATTTCCTTCTCATTGTTTGAATAAAGTGAAAGATGCTACAGAATCACGCTCTTTTCGTAAACATTTAATCAATATTCGTCACGCTTCCCATTATTGTAACCTCTTTTTTATTATCAATATGCAGCACGGAAAAAATGTAGCACTGAACCAAAATTATTTATTATTTTGTATCCTCATTCGGATCATAATTATCGTTGGAATTAACCAATTACTTTGGCAAAATCTTCAAAATAAGGATTTGCAGCATGGTTCATTTTTTAATAATGATAATTAATAGATTGAATTTTCAAATCAGTAGAATAAAGTTATTATACACCAAAAATAAGAATTTTGTAATCCCGAATATAGTCAGGGCGGCGATTCGGCAGACGATTTCAAATTCCCGGTCATTTCCTGGTTCTTCACGGTCAAGTTTTAAATTTTCCCGGTCAACTAGAAGTAACATATTTATATTTGTCGCAAAATGCAAACATTATTTTTATTCATGACCCTTATTCTGAACATCCTTCAACACATCAGATCAAACATCGCAAAATAAATCAATTTTGACAAGAATACTCAAATTTTCAACAACAAAAAAAAAAACATTTTTTTTCTACGAAAATTGGAACAGTTAAACTTACAATTATAAGAAAATACATTTAGGATAATAAAAAAACGGATTTCCAACAAAATAGTTCATTCTTCAACCAATGTGATGCATTTTCAAATAGCATCATGAATCTTCAATCAGAACAGTTGAATTTCAAACCAAGAAGATAAATTTCAACTAAAAAAAGATCAATATTCTACTGGAACACTTCAATTTTCAACCATGAAGCTGAATGTATTCAAACAGGAAGATTATTTTCCAAATAGAAAGAATCATTTTCAAAGGAAAAATATAATGTTTGATCAAAATAGTCGAATTTCGAACTCAAAAGATAATTATTTTCAACGAAAAATGGAACAAAAAAATTTGTAGTTTAGAAAGTCCATTTCAAACCACATACAATTTTAATACTAAAACAAAGATTCTGTACCTGGAGGAGTTGAGTTATCAAACAAAAAAATTAACTTTCACTGCAAAAGATAGATTGTCAACGAAAATTTGAATACTCAAATTTTAAATTGAAAAAAATGAATGTATAACTAATCAAATCAATTTTTAACTGAAATTACGAAATTTTCAATTGGAATAGATTAAATTTTCAGTAAAAAAATTACTTATAACAAAAAAAAACCTACTTTCAACAAAAGAAAACTTACTCAACCAACAAAAAAAAAAACTAACTTTCAAACAAATTATTACATTTGTAAGCAAAATAATGAAGAATCAAAGGAAATGGTAAATGTTTCACTGAAGTAGTTCTACTATAAACAAGAAAGATGAATTTCCAACTGAATTGTTTGAGAGAAAATTAGTTTCCAACAAAATAGTTGAGATTTAAGCTATAAAAATGAAAATTTTCGAACAAAAATAGAATGGTGCCATTTTTGTCTCAAAAAATTAATTTTAAACTAAAGATTAGAGTTTTCAACTAGATAAATGTTCGACTAGTACGAAAAATGTTTAACTCTATAGGCTTGAATTGCTAACCATAAAGAAAAATTTCTGCAGAAGAATATGAACTTTCGAAGAAAAAGATAATTTTCTGCTAAAAAATCTATGTTTCAACAAAATATGTGAAGTTTTAACGGAATAAATAAATTTTCAATTCAGGAAGACAATATTCCACCGAATTGTCGAATTTTGAACGAGAAAATATCACTTTTCCATTAAAAATGTACCAGTTGAATTTTCAGTAGAAAAAATGAATTTCCAACCAAACTGATGAATTTTCAGGTTTAATGATAAATCTTCATCTGGAATAAATGAATGAATGAATGAATAAATCCTATGTGAAAAAGATGCATTTTCAACCATAAAGATTATTTTTCCACGAAAGAGGCCAATTTTGCACAAAATACATAAATTCGCATAGAAATAGTTTAATTTTCAAATTGAAAAATCAATGTTCAACTGAATACTTGTATTTTCCCCGCAAAAAAGATGAATTGATTTTAAACAAAGTAGTTGCAATTTTAACAAGAGGTGAATTTCGATTCGAAATAATGCAACTTTTATCAAGAAATTTTATTTGAACAAACAATTTCAAAAAAGGTGATTTTTTAACCATAAAGGGATGAATTTGCAATGAATAATGTAAACAAGTTTTTTGTTGTAACTCAGGAATATTTTTCCACTGGAATTAGTTTAAAAATTAGTTCAAAAAGTTCCCGTCCCATAAAAGAATTCCCTGTTTCAAGTGAAATTATACTTCTTCACGTCAGATGAATGAGGAAAAGCCAATCAAATGCGATAAATACATTTTGCTTCAAAAATTTAAGTTCTTTCTATATGTTTAAACTATCACCAATTCGATTATCGAATGTGAGTTAGCTAAAGAATCTCATAGAGCAACAAATTCGCAAAACGTTTTTCTTATAATGGAAGGAAATACAAATTCATCCTCTCATGAAGAATAGATATATATTCAAATATTTTGAGAATCAGATTAAAGGAACGTTACATTCTTTGAATCAAATGATAAGGTATCTTTTTGATTCCTAAAAAGAAAGCGATCATTCCTCAAATTTTCTGATAGAATTTAGTCTAGATTGAGTCAAGTAAATTACCGGTTTTATAATTGATTCCCGGCGTCCCGGTCAAGTCGCCACCCTGATAGCGCTAATTGAACAGGAATAATTCAGACAGTGGTCTGGAATTTATAATTGATTTTACAGTTTTCAAAAGGGGTAACAGAAAAAAATGATATGAATGAAAAGCAGAATCATCAATTTTTCATGACATATAATAAGAAACTCACGGATTCCCAATTAGCTAATTTAAATAAGATATAAAAATCCATAAATCAAGGATACAGCTGGTTATTTTGGAAACAAAAATTGATAGTCTAGCATCGAGTCTTCATTTTCGTGAAAAATTATGATATCATATCAAAAAACCTTTTATCCATTCTCTACAAAAAAGTTCAACAAAAAATATATTATCCGAAAGCGACAATACACGATGAATGCTCAAGCCATTGGTCAAAGCGTGGTTTAGTTTAAATATCTCCTGTCGACTCTTCACACGTAAACGACATTGTTTCCAGAAAATTTTGCTGCTTTTTCAATGCCTTGGATACTCAAGGTTAATAGCGCAGATTTTATGCTTTCAATATGAATAGAAATAGCTCTACAGCCTACACTACCTTGTATATCGAAAACAAAATATTAGTTATTGTGCCGTGATATCTATATACATAGTATTAAGCATATTATACTATGGTTGGATATCCAAATGTTCAATATCTACTTTTCAATATCTATTTGTCTCCGAGTAAGTGTGCAAAATTGTTGATACCTAAAACATTGTTATCTCAAAACAAGACGGAATGAGAAATTATTTTTAACTGGGATAGATATAGACAATTTAATAATACCATTTACGAATGCAAGACTGCTAGTAACGATATAGTATCTGTGCACTGGAGGTCATTTCATTTACCGGACAAGCTGCGTAAACACATTATCCATTGAGTTTGATCACAAACTAAACATATATTGAAGTAGTGTACCCTAGAGCGGACGGTATAAATGAATCAACTGTTTTAATCGATAGGAAGTATAATTGAATTGCAATCATTACGAATCATCGTAGAAACCGTTTTAATTTATTTTAAATGGCAAACAGATTCGGGAATTGATCCTCATTCTTGAAACTGAAAGATTCTCACTCGGACAAATGTCCTCTTGTGTCAAAGGGATGCCTTTTGACATTTTTAAAATTACACCTTCAATATTTAAGGTCGGGAAGACTCAAAAAGACTCTTTGCATCAAACATTATCCTTTTGCAAAAAACATAACCTTGTGTTCGAGAAAAATAATTCTGTTTGTTTCAAATATGTATTCACATAGTTCAAAACAAAGCATAGTCAAGAGGACGATGCATTTGTTGCAAGACGATTTTTTCAGGGAAGCCGCTTTTGCCGACAAAAAAAATTCCCGGTCATCAACAAATTTTTCCCGGTCATCAGAAAAATGGTTTTCAGTGAAGGATGGTTACTGCTTTTAGGCGTTTCAAAACATCTGTTTATTTTATATTACAAACAAATAAGGCAATTCTTAACCTAACTCTGGGTTAAAATACTTCAGTTGTCTAACATTAAACCTCTTGTAATTGTTGTTTTCAGAGAGAGAGAGAGAGAGAGAGAGAGAGAGAGAGAGCTCTAAAATGTTTCTGAAAGCAGCATCAAAATATCATAAACTGTCAGGGAGAATAAAAAAATGATTGGTTTTGTATCTAACAGAAATATTGAATGTTGAACTTACACACCTAGTGACTGAATTATAACTTTACAACAGGAAAACGTTTTGTAAACAAAACGAGATCACAGGGTTCTGACGAATTTTATTATTATTATTATTATTATTATTATTATTATTATACCATTAGGCAAAATACCTTTCGGGGTAAACGTAACTCGTTTACGCTTTATCATTGTAAACGAATTATTATTGGTTGAGTTGCACACTGGAGGAGGTCACAGTCTCCTGCAGGAATCTGTTTGAAATTCTTACAAACTGCTCAAATAAGAGCTAGTCGGATTAGTACAAAATAATTTAGTTTCAGTAAAGAAAAATCTGAATTTAAGAGAAAAACTCCCAAGTATAAGAACCAAAAAATAAGAATTCTCAATAAAACAAACAATTTTAAAAATTCAATTTCGAGGCAAGTTTAAAGAGTAAATATAAGGTACTCATCCTAGTATACTCATGTAGATCTGCATACTAAAAACTCTTCTATATTGAAAATTGTCACTTTAACAAGAAAGAATATTGGAAACACATTTCTCATGGAATATTGGAAAAATTATTGCAAATTTAGGAGAGCTTTACACACAAGTGGGTCCTTTCGATTCTAACTATCCACTGAAGACAATGAAGAGATGAGTTTCTGCTCTTGAAAATCAAACATAAAGCAGCCACAGTTTTATGCAGGGAGGGGGGGGGGGGCGGAGGGTAAATATGCTTGAATACCTGCCCACATAAGAACTAGTCGAATTTTGCACAAAATAATTAAGCTTGATTGAGAAGTAAAAAAAAAAAAGGTAGTTAACTGAATTTTCTCATTAATGACGAATTTACAACAAAATAGTTGAATTTTCGAATAGAAAGTTGAACTTCCCATCAAGAAGTTGAATTTTTTACCAAAAAGATGAATTCTTAAGCCAAAATACATGAATTTCCAAATCAAGAAGACGAATAATCAGCAAAAGTTTTATTTAATTCTCCGGGAATTCCCGGTCACCATCCGAATTCCCGGTTTTTACCGGTCTCGAAAAATTCCCGGTCGAATCCCGGTCCAGCGGCTACCCTGTTTTTTCTATGAGTGACATTAAATGTTTAAACAAAGCCTCGTAAGAATATGGATCTTGACCTATTTTGATCATCGCCGAGTATTCTGGAGAAAACCAATTATCAACTTCATAAATATTAACGGTGTTAAAGCTATAAGAAAACCCCATACATATGAGGTATTTCTACAGTTCTCAGACATGGAAACTTAAATAATTATTAGATTACCAGACATTGCTTATTGAAAATGATTTTAAGTGCATGTATTTAACCATATTTATGGATTATGCCAAGATGTTACATTCCCATTGTATAGAAGATTGATTTTTTTGCATAAATATATTAAACCGAATATCGTCCACATGTAAAGTGGTGAACTATGTGAAAGATACGAAGAAGCTATGAATTTGCAATACACATCTGTAATCAGATCTCGAATAGACACCAAAAATTTTTAGAATTTGGATCCCAACTAAAAATTGAGCATTATTTTTATGAAATAATATTCTCAATACTCCATTCACTGATTTGTAAGGTTCAAAATCTACGAATACCGAACTGTTACGCAATAAAAGGTTTTTCCATACATTTTTCTCGTATATTCCAAGATTCAGCAGCGGAATAAGAGCAAAATTTGCATCAGAGACTGGAGCATAATCACACAATCGCCTTTTCCAAGAGACCTATTTTCTGGTAATGCCTCAATGGCCTCATCGCTATAATTATGCACCGGACCTCCAATTGTTTTTGCCAAGTAGAACAATATCTATAACTTGTTCGTCCGAAGATTAATATAAGAAGCCAAGTCGGCAAAGAGACTCGCACAAGAAAAGGGCAACGCACTTCATTGATTTCCTCAACCAAAATGCGAGAAAGGCCCCCGAATTTAGTTGAATTTCCAGAAAGAAAACTGATGTGAAATTTCGTATGAAGTAATATTCAAGTGGGCGAAGTTGGATTTAAAAAAAGAAGATACAATATAGTTGACATGGTATAACCATACTCAATTTTTTGTCGAACTTGAACCACGTGTGGGTAATTTTTGTTGCAGATAAATTTTATCCTGAAATCGATGTAAATAATTTTACATTTGGTTTTTACTATGTAAAGCAGATCTACCAGATGCTGATTACGAAACGGAGCGTATGTTGTCGTCAGAAACTGCATGCATTTGACATGAAATCGTAACACAATGATATCTCATGAATATTTCGAGCATGTGTTTATAAAGTCTACAGGGTGATGGAAGTCCTACTCATCGTTATAAAATGAATGATCATTTTGAACTAGACCTCGAATCGACTAGAAGTTTTATTTCCTCGTTAATCTCTTTAACTTACCCTGACTTTCCAGAACTCCCTGACCTGTAGCAACCCTGATTATCTATACAACTTTTTTACTTCATTTTGTACATGAAGGATGTTACAGAATTACAATTTCAAAATTCCACATTATTTTGGTTTTTAAGAAAATTCAAATAAAAAGTTTGAAATAGAATATAATCACGTGAACTTGAATAAATTGAACTCTGATCTAAAGTGTTTTCAGAGATACAGGAATAATGTTTAAAAATCTCTGATTCTACGATTATGGAGTTTATTTTCAATTTTTAAAATGCAATGCCGAACAACTTCTCAAAAGCAATTAAAAACAAATTCTAAGATCCAATTCTTCCTTGAATGAAATGAAAATTCAAAATCCTTCTAAAATCTTCAAAGATTTTGAAACATTATATGCAGTTTTTCAAACTCCAATTAAATATTGTACAAATTGTATGGATACATATTTACTCTGGACAATTTATAAATTGTTCAATTTGGAACCGTTTGATTGAAAAATGTCCAAGGAGATGTCTATAATTTGAAAGTTACTCTTTTGGATGAACCAATTATCAGAAACTATTAAATTATTGTTGTGCTCAGTTTGAAATAGCTCTGATACTTAGTCTTTCCTTTTACGATTTTACCATTTCAAACGATAAAAATTTGAACTAGAAATGCTCAACCTATTTGTTCAACGGTTAAACACTCACAATTATATTTTTCATTTTTGAATGTTTTTATCTATAGTGCTGATTTCCAAACGCTTGCAATTTGGAAATATTCAGCATAGATCATTCCAAACTTAAAATTACTAAACTATACGGGGCACAGTGGTTGAAAATGAAGAAAAGCTGGCCAAAAGAAAAAAAAAATTTCCTCCAAACCTATTTTCGTTGATTGGTAATACTTGAGTAATATTTTCCCCATCGTTTTCCATCGCTGTAGCTGAGTAAACGTTCTTACTTGCTCCAAGTTATCATTTCAATATTGACCGTCGGGAGTGAATCGTGAAACGTTTGTACCGGTAAAAGAATCGTTCGCTCCGAAAGTGCATCACTTTTTAATGGATTATCGGATTTCAATTATACGAAATGAAATCTTTTCCTGAAAGTATTTTCTTTTATTGTTTACAGGAAACAAGAGGTCACATCGTTTCACTTTGATATCTTGTCAATCTAATTGAGAAAAATTATATATTTATAATTACAAGTATGCATTCAAAAACGTTTAAAAAAAAAAACCTGCAAACCCCACTTCAGAATTTTTTTCTCATACCAACATGACCTTCAAGTAACTTATGTCAAAAGCCCAACTGCCACTTATTGCAACTTTCTATATTATCGGAAAAGGTTTGTAAATAATATAAAGACAAAAAATGTAAAGGGATAAAGTTCCGAAAAGCACTTACCTCCGATCAATCCGAAACTTCGTATACCAATGTATTTCAAGGCGCTGATAACGGATATGATAGTGAAAATGCCCGAAAATTTGATTTTCATGGTGAAAACCATAAAAAACCCATGAAAATCATGTTCTTTCACGGTTATCTCAGTGAATAGTGAAAATTGATGAGAAAGCTTTAAATAAACATTTTAGATCCTTTGAAAATACATATTCCATGTTCAACATGTATTTACCCTTCGACTAATGGTTTTCAATTAAATAGACGAACTTAATATCAAATTCTTAATCATCGACTTTGAAAACTCCCGTGTATAATTTTTTGAGTAAATCAGATATAATTTTTCAATAGTCGTCTGCCATTTTTAATCCGCCATTTCGTTTTCGATGGATTCAATATCAAATTCTTGATCAGCGACCTTGAAAACTCCCGTATACAATTTTTTGAGTGAATCAGATGTAATTTTTCAGTAATCGTATGCCATTTTTAATCCGCCATTTTATTTTTCGAAGAATTCAGTATAAAATTCTAAATTAGCGACCTTCAAAAACCCCTTATACCATTTTTTAGAGTAAATCGGATGGAATTTCTCAATGTTTGTCCGTCATTTTGAATCCGCCATTTTGTTTTCGACAAACTCAATATCCAATTCTCAATCAGCGACCTTGAATACCCCAATATTCCAAGTTTAAGACAAATTGAAACGGTAATAATTGAAAATCGTGTAGCTCATAAAGCTTCATATTGTTTCTTGATCAATGTTTCTGGTTATTCTTGATAGTTTTTCGGACGCTGATTCCGAATCTGGGAACACAAATGCTTTATCACATCAAGTATCTGAAGTAAAAAAAAACAACCAAATTTGAGGGTCAGAAAACGCGTTTTTAGCCTCATTGGAAAATCTGTACAAAATTATTAGGAAGTGACGGAACTCAAACCTTCGACTACAACCTTGAATCATTTCAATTAGGGTACTCCAATATACGCTTTTGGAGTTTTGATTTTCTTCTAAAAGTTCCAATTTTATTGAACCCGAAAAGTAAAGATGAATGAAAAAAAGTAGAAGAAATTCGTACGCTTCGAGGTTTGTGAATATATGCCTTTTCAAAGCTGCAATTTCGTAACGTCCGCGATATCAAAATTTAGAGGAAGAAGCCTCGAAGAATTCAGAAATCTAAAGTAGAAGATTAAAACTTCGATAATGAATACGCGCAGGGGAACCTTAACTATTTTCCTAAAATGATGAAACTATAAATAAATTTGATAAAAAACTTACCAGGTGATGTTGAGTTTGAGCCTCCGCTTCCTGACTCTCGACAACACTCGACATCTCCAGCGCTCTCGAGCTCTTCACAGACCTCCTGTAAAAATAATTATTTGAAATTAGATTGACTTTAGCTTTTAATGTTTATATGAATACTTAATTTGGGACCAATCTATGGTTGTAGTATAAAGCACGATTTATTTGTAGAAATGCTCATTTACAAAATGTGTAGATACAGATATATTGCAAAAGTTGCGACCTCGGTTCTGTTTTCTCCAAAAATTTTGAGATCATCTCACAATTGCCTAATCAAAATGATTACGGGTCGTTGAGTTCGTCTCGACTTGTTCGAAATAGTATTATGCAATTGAAAATGTAGGGGTCTATTTATAAGTGAGACCTTCACACCGGAATATAGTACGTATATGTAAAATTGGCATACAATCGTATACATATTACATGCATGACCCTCCTTTATATATAAAATACATAATCATGCAAGGAACGTTTAAGGACATTAAGGTGCTGAAAGTGTAATATCGAACAACAGAAATTAGTTTTTATGGATACAACTGAGCCACAAATTTTTACCATATTTATTATCAAAAGATGTAATGAAAATCTATATTCCTGACTATTAACTGTCATATAATATTGTTCTCGCCATTAGCACTAACTGCGATTTTTTAACTATTCTGTGAATTTTTGTTTATAATGCAAGAATAAAAAAAATTTTCCTCTTCAAATAATATAGTAAAATGGTTGAATTCAAATTTACTGAACATGCTGAGACTTTTCATGAGAATAATTCCTAGGGAATTACCAATATTATCGTGTTTATTGCATCCTGAGTTTTTTTTTTACAGTCACGTACATAATAATACATAATTGTACATATTACATATTTCCAGTATTTGCACAAATTCATGAAATGAAACCAAAAGTCAATTATATCTGATTGATAGCACCTCTAATTAGAAAGATAAAAAATGTTTTGATATGACGCCTATACGAAATGAATGAGGCTTGACACGGATAGGAATCTGAAAAGAATTTTTTTGCTGCATAAATGGTGTTTCCAAATCATTATCCATATCACACACAGCCCTCATTTTCGAAAGCCTCTAGCAAAAGTGATACACATCATCTTTTTCCCCCTGCGATAACAAAAATATGTTATATCAAGCTTACTGTCCCATCTTATGATCAATGATATATAACTTATTTCACAAGATATTCAATAGGCACTAAACTCTATATAAAACGAGATATAAATATAACAACAATAACAGGATTGAATCCAAATAGAGATTAAAATCATACTTCCTCTTAAAAATAGTTTATTCTTCAAAAATGTTTTCCGATATCTCTGTAGTTCATGCAAGGATCCAAACTCTTGCGGGATCTTTTTCCGGACGCTCATGCATTCAATTGTGTAACAAAGTGATTGTCGGAATGTAATAAAGATTATTGAGACCTAATAAATTTATCGTATGAAAAAAGTGCTTTTATCAAGTAGTTGTGCTCTTCACACTCAGTTTGAAATATCTAGACAATTTTTTATCGACGATATAGCTTTTATCCGTGACCGTCCGTGAACCGTCTTTTGTATACGCATAAACGAGTGACCTGATCAATTCATAAATAAAGAATTAGATTATTCAAATAAAAGAGTAAAAACTTTGTCAATTCGAATCGAACGACCTTAGCCTTCCTTACATACCTTAATCTTACTCAGAACACGTGTTTCACAACAACGGCAATTTTGCATATTTTTCAGTCACGCCACTCATGAAAATTACCATCTTACGAGTTCATGAATGGTCATCTATCAAACGTATTCTCTCAGAATATTTTATGATTTTATCGGGGATTTCATCAGTTTTATCAGTCCACATTTGCTCAGATATAGAAAAACGTGATGCGAAAAACCTCGTGAAAAACCGAGTGAAAAACCCAATTCCAAGGCGTTGGCTGCAATGATGATTATCTTATAGAAAATGCATGTCTCGTGATTTTGTCATAAAAACTATTTTGAGGATTTATGCAAATAGTGAAGTGTCTATTTCTTTTAAATTTAAACCGAGTTTTGGACTACAAATCCATTCAGAAAGTTTTATGATAAAGCGAGTATCTATTTTTTTATTACTTTCCCTCGTTCTATATTTAGGAATTTTTATGATGACTGCCCATTTCTTCCTAACGATCAAATTTATGAAGGAGCCTAAAGGATCAATGGACAATAAAAGAAAATTCTTGACAGTTTCGAGATTTACCGGAAAGGGAAAACTAAAAAGAAAGTGTAAATCTCTCAGTTTACTTATTTATGTACTTGAAACGAAAAGGATCCACAACCTTTTTATAATCCTAATTATTACTATAATACAGAAAAACAGAAATGTAAACTTTAAGAAAAACAAGTTTGTTTCTAAACAACAGTCTATAAAAAGGAAAGACAATAAATAATAATCGTCTTATGAATAAGAAATAAACATTGTAAACACATATTATAGTTTCTTTATCTTGACGCACATTGGTTTTTTGTGTGATAAAAATAGCTTATTTCATAACAATTGCTGTCTTTGATAAGAAAATTTTCTCTCATGACTACATTCAAGATAATAATTTCACTGCTTTCGAAGTGATAACTTTTTCCAGACATTAATAAACTGGATGTCAACCGCAAATCACAGTTTCTATAGCGGCTGAAAAGGGGCTCATCGATAACCCTGTTTTTATGTTTAATCTCACATTATACAATGTTGAATTTCTGCACAAACAATACTGCAATCATTTTCCTCAAAAGTTAGCGCAAATGTTGTGCACAATTCACAATGTTTATATGGACCAATTGCGTGCGAAGTACATGAATAAGCTCAAATAAATTAGGCTATTTAATACTAAATTATTAGGACTTTGAGATGAAGACGATCAAAAGAGTTCCAGTTATTTTTTCATAATTCCATGATCAACATAATTTTAAAGGAAATGGCGTTTTTTCTTTAAAAATAGAAAATTTTCAATACTTCAAGATAAATATCTGATTCCCACATGATCTCCCTGGCATAAATCCACATTGAACTTCCCAGATCCTTTCCTTTGTTACTCCCATGACTTTATTAATAAGTATTTTGGTAAATATTTTTCCCACAGTACTTAGAAAGCAAATCACTCTATAATTATTACAGTCGCCTGGAATACACTTTCCCTTGTAGATTGGGCCAATAATCGACTTTCTCCAATCATTCGGAACTTCGCTAATCACAGCACACATATTCATGAATTCACACAGCCACACAAACACTATTAATTCACTTTTTCGATCCTCCAATAAATAATACATTTTTCCGATCCGTGCAACGCAAACACAAGGAAACACCGTAGTGCGCATGTGCCCGATGCCGCTATACACCGTTACATACCGCTCTCAGTGGGTAGCGAAGGATGGAGAGAAAGAGAGTAAGAGACGGGGAAGCCCGCACTCCCCCTGACAGTGTTTCAGCGTTATGCGTTACGCTGAAATTCCTCTCATTTGCAAGTTCACACAGTGCCCTAAAAAGTTATCACTTCGAAAAGTGACCAGAAGTTACTCAAGGTGACTAATGTTTGCACACAAAAAAGGCCTTTCATGTTCATAGAAACACCTATCAACTTTCAAATTTCGATTTGATTATACATATTCTTGATCGGCTTGCATTGACAAGATTAGATTAATTTCCAGTGCTGGATTTGTGGGTAGATACTAAGTCACATTTTCCAGAATAAACTTAACTAGCCTTAAAAATGTTTTATTCTGTTAAACAAGTTGAACAAATCATTAACACAAATACCTATTTATATTCCACAATGATTTACGATAAGAACTGGAGAATTACGAATTAAAATAATTTAAACATCAATAATAAATAGAATTTAAGAAGTTGATAAAAAGGAGGCATGACCTCTTCTCGCAAAAAAGTGATTCATAGTGAAGGTTCCTTGAAGAAAGTGACTCATAGTGACCGTTTCTCAAAAAAGTGACTGAGCTGCAGCCCTGATTATCCTGAAATAAAAACTTTTCAAAAATAATAATATTCCAAGATCCAACATCATCTCAAGTAGATAGGTATACAAACGTTCTCAAACATACTTTTCAATAAGACGCTGTTTTTTTCAATCGTTAAAAATAAAATAAGAAATGAAGAATGTTAATTTCTGAAAAAACGACGTGCAGTTCAAGTTTTAAATCCTGATTCCTCGGAGTTCCGCCCAAATCTATAGAGGTAGCATATCTGAGTTTAGTAGAAAATAATTCCTTTTATCATTAACGAAAAGGAGCGTTTAATGTTAGAATGTCTCTGCACAAATATGGCAGAAATACAATAGTTCCATACAGAGCATGGAAAAAATTGTAAAGTTTTTTTTTCTCTCAAATGGTCCTGCTGAATTTACAGCAACTTTTTGGTTCTTCCGAAAAAAGTAATAAATAGCGCTCGCCTCCTTACGCTTTCGCTCCATATTTGCTTGACCTAATTATTTCTTAAATGTAGTACAAATTTTCATGCATATGTCATATGTATTCCTATTCAGTAACCTACATGTTTATAAAAAAAAATTGTTCAACAAAAGGCTCTGCGTCGCAGTTAATCAGCAGAATATCTCCTAGATACTTGAATTGTCAATGTCAATGAATTCATCAAGGGCATTCGTTCGATAAAAAAATTGTGATTTAAAAAAGTATTACGTGGCCTGTCCTACTGCTACCGAGCCATGTCGTTATGAATGACTCACTTGAGTGCAGAGAATGGAATGATCGATTCCACTCCGTAAGCATTCAGCAGAAAGCTTTGACAATTTCATACTCTGTTAGTAGCAATATTACGATTAATTGAAACTAACCATTCAGAGACTTTTTACATTCTTATTCAAAAGATGCAAGAAAATTAGAACTATAAAATTAGATTTATAGTTGTTTTTTAAATCCTGAAAGATGCTATAAAAAGGAAGGATTTCATTTTCCAGAAAAACTATGCGTGATACAAAAAAAATGTTGGAGAGAAAAATGGTTCATCTTGAAAAGATCTACAGTAGAGCCTCTCAATAGGGCGCTCTCGGTAGAAATGATTTCTTAATGAAAAAAGGCATTCGGAGTAGCTTTAACCAAGTAAAAAAGACATATATGAATGAATAATCGGTTCCACATTGTTTTTATCGTTTGTAGTTAAAAGTAATGCATGTAAGTTGGTACAATCATAATTTTATACAACATAAGTATTCTTCAGATATAACGTACATTCATTCGGAGAGCGCCTTATTCAGAGGTAGAGCGAGCAAGAATTTTGAAAGCAGCGAAGAACGTAAGTGGGGGTAGCGCGTTTCCTGGAAAACACTTCCCCTACTGTCTCGAGAGGACCCTTATTGAGAAGCTGTATTGCACAAATCCACTGTTGACTATTTTTTACACAAGACGTATGGTTTTTCTTTAAATCATGATAACGCACTTGAAAGAATAAAAAAAAAAGTCATTTTCCGGCCAAACTATGAGGGACAAAGAGGAATATTGATGAGCGAAGTTGTTAACTTCAAAAAATTCTACAAAATTCATTTGAATCATTATCCAATACGACACTTTGTTTTGTTTCATTCGTGATAGCGCTTTTTAAAAATAAAAAATCCAATTTGCCAGCCAAACTATGCGATATATGAATGTCGTGGGCGAGTATTGTAATGAGAATTTGTTCCTTAGGATCGATAGAGCCTCAAGTAAATTGATCAAGAACTTTTATTCATCAAAATCAAAACGAATTCAATAATCTTCTTTAAAGTAGACGTAGAGCTTTTCAACAGTTTTGCAACATTTGCAATTTTGCATATGCATTACACTGTAAACTCAACAAGCAAGCGATGCGAGCCGCGTGCAAAGCGACATATTATACAAAGTATACAAATTAGTTTTTTTTTGGGCAGTTCCGAATAGGTGAACGTGACGATTTCCTTCATACTGCGTATAACTATATATTTTGACGCGCTGATTACGAAAATGATAGTGAAAATTGGCGACTCGGTGATTTTCATGATGAAATTGCGAAAAAACCATAAAAAATATGCTTTTTTGCGTTTATCTCAGCCAATATGCAAAATCTTGCAAAATATTTCTCATGAAAGTTGTAGATCGTACAAAAATACACATTTTTTGTGCAAGACATTTTTTTCTAAGAGTGGTTGTTTCCAAGAAAATTAGTGATATCTCGATGGCGATTCACATGGCGATTTAACCATGAAAATCGCATAGTCGCCAATTTTCACTATCTCGAAGGCACCCTTGTGACTGGTCACAGAAATAATGTTAGGTCACAGCCCTGCCCCTTTTCCCACGCGTCATGGGGGGCGGGAAGGCACCCCTGTGACTGGAACCAGGAAAAACTCAGGAAACGGGTTCATTTACGCGTGTAAGACCAGTTGCTGACATTAGGGGACGGTAAACACTCGAAAACGAAAACAGCATGAATTTTATGTAATCGAGATATCACTAATTTTCTCGAAAACTATTACTCGTACAAAAAAATGTGTCCTACAAAAAATTTGTATTTCTGTAAGATCTACAACTTTTATCGAAAGCATTTTGCGAGATTTTGCATATTGGCTGTGATAAACGCAAAAAACCAAATTTTTTATGGTTTTCCGCGATTTCACCATGAAAATCGCCTAGTCGACAATTTTCACTATCATTTTTGTGATCAGCGCGTCAAAATACATAAGTATACGCAGTGTGAAGGAAATCGTCACGTTCACCTATTCGGAACTTTATCCGAGCCAGAAACACTTTTCAAATCACTTTCACTTCAAATTATAAACTAGCTGTGAATCCGATCTCGGTTCGTTTCAATTTTGTTTTTATTTATAATAATGATCAGATAAGTAGTTCATTCCTCGAAAACATTGATTCCTTTTAGCAAACGTATTTGCTTCCTCATAGAGGAAGTTTTGTTAAGATAACAATTTAATCATCGAATGCATTTTTTCCATTTATCATAATTATTTGGTGCCCATTCTATGGACAATTTGCTCATTTTCAGCACATGTATTTCCTTTCTCATAAATTACTAAAAACATGATTTGTAGAGCTTCTCGAAATAAATATTAAAAATAACAGTACAGTCAGAAGGGTGGTATTTATCAGTGGTATTTACATTGCGAAAAATGTTAATGAATAACTGTTAGTGAGTAGGATAAGGCTTTTTGAATGCTTGTTCAAAAATATTGTTCAATTTTATATTATTGCTTATGTATTTTTTTTTATTTCTTTACTACTGTACCTGAGTAAATTTTATTTTCTCCGCTGAAACCCATTTTTTCATTTAATTTATTTGTTTGTTTATGATTTTTTATATGAAAAAAATGAAT
>WSXT02035535.1:0-13549 GCA_011762715.2 Neuroterus valhalla
CCTGCTGTGTTGTCAGGGGGGAGGGGGGGGGGGGGGGGGGGGCCTGCTAGAAAAAGTTTTCTAAAAAGCGTCACATGGTTTTTGAGCAGTCCCTCACAGGAATTCCTCAGACATTTTTTGGCGAGGATTATGGTTGAAAGCATACGAAATAGATAATAGGAAGATGAACATCCAGGGAGGGTGTAACGATACTAATTCGATAAGACACGATAATGAGGGGATCGTTAAGAAACACAAGGGGGTCCCGCGTGGCGGGTTCTCCCTTCCACGTGCAGACCTTTCGTCTCCTTCCCCCACCCTATTTTCTCAATTATTTGAACCCCTCGTTTGGACGAAAACAATGATCATGGTATCATAGAGAGCGAAAATCGGTGCTATGATGCCGTCCGTCGTCACGTGTCGAGAAAAATGGTTCGCACGTTACCCATGGA
Source organism: Neuroterus valhalla (assembly GCA_011762715.2). Classification (NCBI taxonomy): domain Eukaryota; kingdom Metazoa; phylum Arthropoda; class Insecta; order Hymenoptera; family Cynipidae; genus Neuroterus; species Neuroterus valhalla. Next base: position 432 of record WSXT02035535.1, read on the forward strand.
TCTGCATCATCATGCGGATCGGCGGTGTGACCGCGATCAAGTTCCTCTCGTACCTGTGTTCACGACAAGTACCTATCCGAAGCATCCATCCGTCGGCCGCGGATGTAACTGAAAAATTTGCTTGTATTCTCACCTACATACACACATACAATTTTTTTTTTCTTTCCATGTGTGTGTATTGCGCAGAAGTTTTGACGTAATCGATACCACTCCTGGTTCTCGTATTACCGAAGGAAAGCCACGATGGGACTGAATGTGTATCATACCATTCGAAAAACGGAAGTGCCTTGTACTTATGGGAACCAAATAAGAACATGGTTCCGAAAATGCATGAAGTTTCATTCTTTTATATAATACTAAGAGAGTAACACTCCGTCTCTGTTCTTTTATTGTTAACTTCTTTGTATCAAATTGTTTCAATCCAACGTATATTGTCTCAATCAACATTAATTTATTTTGAAAGATTTACAGATAATGAATCTATTTTTCTTAACGTGCATATAGTCAATTTTGTAATATTTTAAGAATGTAAAAAAATATTATTCTTCTCAGAAAAGTCGCATTTTCTCTCGTGTTTTCTTCGTCTTTTCTTCACTGAACTCTCTCCTTTTCTTCTCTTCTTTTCCCCTCCTCCTTCCTTTTTTTCTCTCTTAGCTTTCTTATTTCTCGTTTCCTCCTTCTCTTGTTCTCTTCTTCTCTTGTTCTCTTCTTACCTTTTTTTCTTTTTTCGTGACCCCTTCTTTTCTTTTCTTATTCCCTCCTTCTCTTCTCCACCTGACTCTCTTCCTATCCAGACTTTCTTTTTTCTTATATCTCTTCTACCCTTTTCTTCTCCTGAAACTACTATTTTCTCTCCTTTTCTTCTTCTTTCAACTCTCTTCTCCTTTTCTCTTTTCTTTCCCTTATTCTCTTCTTTTTTCCTTTCATTCTCCGAAACTTCTCTCCTCTCCTTCATTTCTTCTTTTCTCCTTCCCGTTTTCCTTCATCTGTTAACGCTCTCTTACAGATCTTACCTTTTTCACTTTTCCCATTCTTCTGTTCTCTTCACCTTCTCTTCTCTGCTCTACGCTGTTTCTCTCCTTTTCTTTTCTTCCCTTCTCCTCTGATCTTATTCTTCTCTTCTCCCAACTCTCTTCTTTTCTTCTATCTCCTCTTCTCGCCCTGCAATTCTTCTTTTCTTTGTTTCTTCTTTTCTTTTGATCTTTCTTTCATCATTTCTTCTTGGCTTTACCCGCACTTTCCTTCGACTCCCCTCTTCTTTTCTCTTCTTCTGCTCCTTGCACTTTTTCTCTCCTTACTTTATCCTTCTCTTACTTCCTCTTTATATTCTCTCTCCAACTCACATACCTTCGTAACTTCTGTCCACTTCCTTCTTCTCTTGAATCCTTCTTACTCTTCCTATCGTTTTCTTTCTTTACTTCTTCCTCACATATTTCTACCTTTCCTATTCCCCTCGTTCCAAACTCTTCTTTTTCCCATCACTCCTTTGTTCTTTTGTTATCCTCTCGTTCTATCATATTTTCCTCTTCTCCTCTTCACCTCTAAACTTTATCTTTCTTCTCTCAATCTTCTATCCTTCCTTCCTTCTTTTCTTTTCCCAACTCTCTTCATGTCTTTACTCTCTTCTTCTCTTCTTTGTCCTTTTTCTTTATTCGTCTTTCCTTCCCTTCTTATATGTTTGTCTTCTCTCCTTCTCTTCTCTTCTTCACTTTTATTGTACTCCTTTCCTTTCTTTTTTCCTCAACTCTCTGTCCTATTCTTTTTCCATTCACTACTTGCCTCCTTCTCTTTTTTTCTTTTTTCTCTTGTTATCCTCTTCTACTTTTCTCTTCTCTTATTTTCTCTTTTTTCCTGTTTCTCTTCTATGCTCGTCCTCTTTTCTCTTAAGCCTTTCTTCTCTTCATATCCTAACTGTCTTCTTTTCTTCCTCTCTTTTTTTCTTCTTCTTTTTTTCTAGTTACTCTTTTTTCTTCCCCTCTTTTTGCTAAACTCTCTGCTTCTCTTCTTTTTTTATTCTCCTTTTAACCTTTTCTTCCATCTCTCTTCCCCTCTTGATTATTTTCTTCTCTCCTCCCCGTAGAATTCTTCATCCCTCTGTCGCTTATTCTCCCCTCATCTTCATCTTTACTTTGTGCCTTCTTGTTACTTGTTACTTGTTCTTGTTACTTCTTCCTTTGTGCCTATTTTCGTAATTCTCATCTCTCTTTCACTTTTTCCACTTCTTTTTCATTTTATCTTCTTCTACCTTACTATTTCTATTCTCTTGCGCTCCTCTTTTTCTCTTCTTCTTTTTTTCTCTTCTTGTCCCAACTTTTTTCATCTCCCTTCTTGTCATAAATCTATTCTCTTTTTTCTTTTCTTTTCTTTCTACACTTGATCTTCTCCTTTCCTTTTTATCGTCCTACTTTACTCCCCCTCTTTTCCTCTTTTCTTCATCTCTCTTTCCTCATCTCTCATGAGTGATGAATTTTCAAACAGGAAATCAATTTTCAAGGATGCAGTTGTTGAATCTTCCATCAACAGAGATCGATTTTTAACAAAAAAGGTAACAAAAGATACATAAACCAAAAACAGTTTTAGTTTGGAATAATAAAATGTTGAATATAACTAAAAAAGATGAATTTTTAAGTGAAAAGTAAAATCTTTCCAATATAAAAAGATTTGAATTTTCGATTTTTTGAGAAAATTCGAAAAGTTGTAAATATCTTCCTGAAGGGTTCCCCAGAAAAAACATTTTTTTCTGAAAACTTTTTTCATACCTTGCGTTTTTTGGCTGAAAATTTTCATTTCCGCTTATATTTTTGAATTTGGAAAATGACAAGACTTTGACAAATTAGTTTTCATTTTAAAAAATCATAAGGATAAATTGTTCCACTTTTTACCTACTACAAGAAACCGTACTCAGAAAATTTTTGTCTTGGAAGAAAATTCCAAAAAAATTTTCAAAATGCTCGCCTCTTTGATTTTTCAATCAAAATAGCTGGTTAAGGAACCAAGCCTGTCTTTTTGTTTTTCAAAATGTTTGTCAAAGGGCAATCCACTATGACAACAGACAGACAGACACCAACGTGAAAACTACTTTTTCGGAATCAGGAGGACTCAAAACGTAGAGATTTCATAAATTACGCGAAAGTCGATTTTCAAATAAAACCAATACCTTCTCTTTATTATAAGTACGTTAAAAGTTCAACAACACAGGAATAATAATAATGGAAATTTATTTTGACGCATTAAAATTTGCAGGTGGCTATATGATTTATTAGCGTAAAAATATGAGCACAAACGAAAATTTAGAAAATTAATTTTTAAATAATTTAAGAAATAAGAGAAAAATTTAAATATAAGAGAATCAAATTTTTATCAAGTTATTTCAACATATTTCTAAAAATTAAAAAACATCAATAATGAAATGTTTAACCATAAATGCATAATGATCATAAAAAAGATACACTCAAACTATCAAATGCAAAAAAATACAGAAATTGGATGAAAACTGTTATCTAGGGTCACTGAAAAATATTGCAAAAAATTACTATTTTCATCTAGTTGTTGGAAAATATTTCTACTTTGTGTTCAGAAAAAGATGTAAAAATTTCACGAAAAATCGTGTTGTTAGCAAAAATTTGAGTACAAAAAAAAAACGTGCTGTTAGCATTTATTTCAGCTAGCACGGTTCTGAAACCTAAAACCTAAACAACCGATCAAATAAGAGGCCTTCTGCTCCGACACATGAAAAATCACACACAGCCAGTACCCTTTGGTAACACGAAACCTAACACACGTACGCACACAACAGTGACACGGTCACACGGTTACGGGTTACGGGTTACGCGTGGTGTTAGAGATTTCCTATATGGGAAAATTGATGGAACGGAATGATCGGAAGTTTTGCACTAGTTTTTCTTGAAATCCTGATTTCGAACACTTTCAATTTACAATCACAGCTACATTTCGATTTATTTCTGCGTGCCTGCATACTTTTTCAAACCATTAGGCCGAAACTTCTTCCGAGGAAAGCGCAACTCGTGAAGAGTATTGGGAATTCGAAGTTGCAATGCGAGACCTGATGGCCATCTAGCGAACCAACCAACATGGCTGCCTATGGAATACACGTTGCATTGTCCACATGCGTGTTGCACTCAAATGAAGAGATAATTATTAATTTTGTGTTAGATTAATCAGTCAGGGTGGCAACTTGACCGGGAAACCGTGAAATGACCGGGAATTTTATCGACCAGGAAAAAACCGGGAATTCGATTACAAACCGGAAATTTATTTGACTCAACCTAGAATATTCAAAATTCTATCGAAAAGATACAAGAAATAACCGCTTTCTTTTTATGAATCAAAAAGGGATCTTATGCATTGATATCAAGAATGTAACGTTAATCTTATCTGATTCTCAAAATATTCAAATACATTTATACTTTATGAGAGAGAGGATTTTTTTTCCATTATAAGAAAAACATTTCGCAAATTGGTTATTCTGTGAGATTTTTTTAGCTGACTTAAATTTGATAATCGAATTGATGGTAGCCCAAAAATACAGAAAGAATTATTATCTGAATTTTTTCAAAAAAATTTATTTATCACGTTTTATCTGCTTTTTCTCATTTCTCTGACTTGGGACAGGGAATCGCAGAAAACAATTATAGTTTTTATTTAAGGACAGAGAGTTTCAGTGAGGAAGTAATATATTTCACTTGGGAGAGGGAATTTTCTACATGGAACGGGAACTATTCAAATAATTAATAATAATAATGATAATAATAATTATAATAAATAATAATTATTATTATAATAATTCAGATTTAGAAAAGAGGATAAAAAAAATTGTTCCTCCAATTCAAAATTCGTCACAAGCAGTCTTTAGAGTAGAAGTAGTATTCCGAAGAAGAAATATTTCTGATTTATGATAAAAAACTTGTTTAAATTGTTCATTGCAAATTCATATTTTCTTAGTTGACATTGTACCTACTTTTCTGAAATCAATTCATGTTTTTTTGTTGAAAATTCAAGTATTTAATTGAGCATTGATTTTTGAATTTGAAAATTACACTATCCCTTTGAGAGTACTTCGTGGAAAATTTGCCTTTTTTGTAGAAAATTAATCTTTATGGTCAAAAATTCATCTTGTTGCTTAAAATACAAATATTCATTTAAAGATTCATCATTATACCTGAAAATTCATCAGTTCAATTGAAAATCAATTTCTCCAACTGAAAATTCAACTGTTCCATTTTAGTGGGAAATTGATCTTTTCTAGTTCAAAATTTGACAATTTGGTGAACATTTGTCTTCTACAATTGAAAATTCAATTATCTCGTTGAAACTCCACATACAATCGGTTCTTTGGTAGAAAATTATCGTTTCCTACGGAAGTTAATATTCTTCCTCAGAAACTCTTCTTTACGGTTAACACTTCAAGTTATAGAGTTAAACATTTTCCATTTTACTCGAACATTTAACTAGTTGCAAACTCTTTTGTTTTTTTTTAAATCAATTTTTTCAGCCAAAAATGTCGCTACTCCATTTTTTTTGAAAATTTTTCTTTTTTTAGTTCAAATTATAACTATTTTGTTGAAAAATTGTATTTTTTGGTTGAAAATTAAATTTTGTAAAAAATTGAACTATTTTAGTTAACTGATCATCTTTTCCGTTGAAAATTAGCCTTTCTGGTTTAAAATTCAACTACTGTAGTAAAATATTCACAATTTCAACTAATTCTTCATCATTTCGTCTAAAAATGTAGTAATCTGTTCGACGCTTGATTTTTCGTTTGTTTGTTGAAAAACAGTTTTTCTGTTGGGAGTAAGTTTTTTTGTTTAAAGTTAGTCTATTTTTATCATAAGTAATTCTTTAAACTAGAAATTCAACTTATTCCTATTGAAAATTCCATAGTTTCAGTCGAAAATTAATCTTTTCAGTTGAGCATCAATTTTTTTCATTCAAAAATCTGAGTATTCAAATTTTTGTTGACAACTTATTTCTTCCAATGAATGTTAATTCATCTGTTTAAAACTCCACTCCTTCAGTTGAAGATCCTTCGTTTCAGTATGAAACTCTTTTGCTTGGTTTGAAATTATTTTTTTTTCTTAACTAAAAATGTTACTGCTCCATTTTCCGTTGCGAATAATTAATTTTTGAGTTTGAAATTCGACTATTTCGTTGAAATGTTTAATATTTTCTTAGGGAATAATTTTTTCTAATTGGAAATTAATCTAATTATTATAAAATTTACCTTCATGGTTGAAAATTGAAGTGCTCTAGTTACGTATTTATTTTTTTATTTGAGTATTCATCTTCTTGATCGGAAAATGAACTGATATTTGTAAATCCGTTTTTCTTTGTTATCGTAAATGGGTTTTTCTTAATAATGAGTTTACCTGTTCCAATTTACGTAAAAAAATGTAATTTTTTTGTTAAAATTTAAATATTTTTTCCAAAGTTGATTTATTCTGCAATGTTTGATCTGTTCTGTTCAAGAATGTTTAGAATAATTGTCATCAATTAATATCTCCCATCTCCCATCTTCACCCTTATCTTTGTCTCCACGAATATCTCTTTTATCCTTCCTATTAATCCGTCCTCTATTCCTCTTTCTTTCATGGCCTTCCAAAGGACTCTTCTGTTCACGGAATCAAAAGCTGCTTTGAAATCCACTAGTTTCCCTCTCTCCCGACCCAAGTTTCTATTTACCAGATAATTGAGCACATATATATCATCTATTGTTCCCATAGCATTTCTGAAACCCGTTTGGTTATGTGGTATACTTCCCTTTTCTTCTACTTAGCTTTCTAGTCTCTTCCTAATTACTTCCTCATAAATTGTATAGCCTACTGACATGAGCGTGATACCTCTATACTCTTTCACCTCATTTCCCTCTCCCCTCTTCATCAGCGGTACTACCAGCCCTGTCTTTCACTCTTCTGGCCACCCTTCTCCTCTCCAGACCTTATTGCAATACTTCCACATTTCTCCTTTCACCCCTTCCCCGCCAGGTTCCAGTGCTCCATTCTCCAAGCCATCTTCACCTGTTGCTTTTTTTCTTTTCAGTTTTATGATTGCGTCATTCACCTCGTCCCGGCTGATCCCATTGACCCTGTCCTCATCTCCCGCAACCGACTTTCTTCCTTCACCCTCTACTCTATTTTCTACTCCCCCTAGCGAGGACCTAAAATATTCCGTCCATTCACACGTTCCGATTTCCTCATTTATACCCTCCCTGCTCCCTATTTCTCTATTTATTACTTCCCATTCCCTCCTTTCCCTTACCACTCTCTCGACTTCTTCCATGTATCTTACCTCCTACTCCTGTCTTTTTCCGCTTAACATCTTTTCGTGCGCTCGTTTCCTTCTGTTAAGTTCTGTTTTCTCTAATTCCCCTCTTCTCCATTTTCTACACTTTCCTTCTAGCCTGTCTTTACTTTGCCTACAATCTTCATCCAGCCACACAGTGGTTTAAAACGCCTAGAAGATGGCCAAAACTATGAAATGTTCATAAAATAGGCCAAATTTGCCTACTCGAGGGTTTTCGAGGTCGCTGATTACGAATCTGGTGCCAAAAATCTCAAAAACAAAATGGGGATCCAGTATGGTAGATGAGTATGCTGGATGGAGTTTTGACTCTTTTCAAAATTGGTGCAAGAAGGTTTTCGAGGACGCTGAATACGAATCCGGTTTCCAAAATTTAAAAAACAAAATGGCGGATCCAATATGGTGGAAGAGTATGCTGGGTAAAGTTTTGATTCTTTTCAAAATTAGTTTAAGGGGGTTATCGAGGTCGCTGACTACGAATATGGTTTCCAGAATTTAAAAAAAAATGGCGGATCTCATCTGGTGGACGAGTATGCTGAATAAAGTTTTTATTCTTTCCAAAATTGGTGTAAGGGGGTTTCCGAAGTCGTTGACTACTACGAATCTGATTTCTAAAATTTCAAAAACATAATGTCGGATCCAAAATGGTGGACAAGTATGCTGAATAAAGTTTTGATTCTTTCCAAAATTGGTGTAAGGGGGTTTTCGAAATCGTTGACTACTACGAATCTGCTTTCCAAAATTAAAAAAAAAATGGCTGATCGAATATGGTGGACGAGTATGCTTAATGAAGTTTTGATTCTTTTCAAAATTGGTGTAAGGGGGTTTTCGAGGTCACTGATTACTAATCTGGTATTAAAGGAAAATATAAGATCATACGATAAAAAGTTTATGATTATTTTTATCAACAATCTTTCTTTTTTTGAGTTTCTGTTTGTTTCATTAAATTACAAGAACTGTTAGAAAGAGATTACGTCGCTGAAAAAGTGAATCGCTTAACTTTTACATAAATCACACGAATTCTATAACAAACAATTTATTAACGCTAAGAGAGCGTAAAATTTTGCGTCTAGTGAACGCCACTTTAGAGAGAGCCAAAGTAAAGATCATCATATAAAGATTCAGACTTTTTTAACCGCTTTTCCGAGGTCTAAAAATGATAATAAGTGAATGCAAACTCTAGAAAACCATTTAAAAGAATTTTTTTTTCGACATTAGGTTGTTGAATTTGGAAGCCCGGAATACCAAGAAATGTTGGGTGCATCAACAAAAAATAGAAAATCCTTAGAGAACATCTGATAGTTGATTACAAAGTTTTCATTTTTGGATCAAAAGCAGTTGAGTTTCACCGCAAAGGATAAATTTTAAAAAAACTTGTTTAATCTACAACCAAAATAAATTATTAAGCAATGAAACAGTTGCATTTTCAGCTGAAAGTGATAAATTTTGATCAAGAAGATCCACTTTCAACAAAAAAGATGAATTTTCGAATGGAAATGGAATAGTTAGATTATTAGTTTGGAAAGTTAATTTCCCATAAGAAAATACAAATTTTAAACCGAAAGATAAATTCTCAACGAAATATGTAATAGCTGATATTTCGACGCAAAAAGATTTTATTTAAAAATTTAAAACAGTCGAATTCAACCAGAAAATATCCATTCCAAACGAAACGTTTGCATCTTCACCTCAGAAAGATGCATTTTCAAGAGGAAAAATTATCTTTCTGTCAGAAACGATGAATTTTCAAGAAGGAAAGAAGAATTTTCAATCGAACACATCAATTAATTTAAAACCAAAAGACTATTTTTCAACAAAATACATGAAATTCCAACAGGATGATTGGATTTTTAAATAAAAAAAAATCAATTTTACCCAGATAGTAGGATACTGAATCTCAATTATAAATTTTTGAGCGAACATGAAAAAGTTCGATTCCCAAATTGAAAATTCATCAGTTAATTTAATACCAAAAGACTATTTTTCAACAAAATACATGAAATTCCAACAGGATGATTGGATTTTCGAGTAAAAAAACATTACCCATGTGGAAACTGCCCAGCTTAGCCTTTTATAATTATTTGCCCTTCAGAGGCCCCACAAAGGCGGCCCACTGTCGAAATGCCCAGGTGGGCCCTAGCGAGGGCCTATATATTTGCCCTTTTTTTATTACGAGAAATTCGAACTCCTTTGCCAAAGGAGGCTGTCAGTTTCAACCCGTAAGTGTCAAGAATGGATAGAAAATTCTAGAATGTTTTGGAAGCTGCTTACCTAAAATTTCAAACATGGATTTAGTACATTTTTTTGTTAAATAATTATAAAAAAAGTTCCATCCCCCTATTTGCTGGAGTAGGCTGTCAATTCTAACCCCTAAGTGTCAAGAATCAATAAAAAATTCTAAAAGGTTATCAAAGCTTCTTACCTGAAATTTTAACATGTATTTTGTAAATTTTTATGTTAAATACTTGTAAAAAGAGTTCCACCCCCCTATCTGCTGGAAGGGGGGCTGTCAGTTTCAACCCCTAAGTGTCAAGAATGAATAGAAAATTCTTAAATGTTTTCAAAGCTGTTTATGTAAAATTTCAAACATGGAATTTGTAAATTTCCATGTTAAATAATTGTGAAAAAAGGTTGCATCCTCCTATCTGCTAGGGGAGGCTGCCAATTTTAACCCCTAAGTGTCAAGAATCAATAAAAAATTTTAAAATGTTTTCAAAGCTTCTTACCTAAAATTTTTAACATGTATTTTGTAGATTTTTATGTTGGAATATTTGTTTATACTCTCTTCCTGTTACGGGTTTGAGAGTCTCGGCATAACCTTCTCCCTATTCCTTTGCACACCTCACCACCAACTAAGGGGTGAGGGGGACCTACAGTTTACGGTGAGTTCCGAACCACCAAGAGCAACAGCTACTGAATACTTGGAGAATTCAAAGAACTCTAGAGATACCGGGCTCACGACTCTCCGTGGCCCGCTGAAGCTCTTCCAGAGTGCGAGGCAGGAATCGAACCCACAACCAGACATTACCGTGGGTCCAAAGCTCATGCCTTAGCCCCCACGACCAACTGAATACTCTGTAAATTTTTATGTTAAATACTTGTAAAAAGAGTTCCATCCCCCTATCTGCTGGGGACGGCTGTCAGTTTCAACCCCTAAGTGTAAAAAAAAAGTCATTTACAGTCATTTACCCACAAAATCTACAAAATCCATTTAATATTTCAGGTGAACAGCTTTGAAAATGATTTGGAATTTTTTTCCGATTTTTGATATTTTTAAGGGGTTGAAAATGAGAGCCTTCCTCGGCAGATGGGGGAGGGGGGGAGGAGAGAAACTTCTTTTGCGATTATTTACCATAAAAATCTACAAAATCCATGTTCAAGATTTCAGGTAGGAAGCTTTGGAAATATTTTAGAATTTTTCATCGATTTTTTATACGTAGGGGTTGCAATTCATTGCTTTTCCTGACAGCTACGGGGATAAAACTTTTTCAACAGTATTTGACAATAAGGCCCCCAAAAGTTCCTCTGGACTTATGGATTTCAGTTTAATTTTTATATTCTAATTTTACCGTCAAAAAGTGACTTTTACATCAATAAGTTTTTCGAAAATTAAGACATTAAATTTTGGAAACAAATATGATTGATGCATTTAGTAATATACAATATCTTATTTTCATACTTTTGGTTTAAACCGAAAAATTAGAATGTTCAGACCATATAATTCTAATTTGTATGTGCTTAAGAATCGATTCCTCGTTTTTCAAACTGCTGACAGCTAGTCTCAATGGTCGCATATGGATAGGCTTGTTGATTAGCGTGCGTTAGGTTATGCGTTCGAATCCCCACCGTTGCGTCCAATATTTTGATTGTTATTTCAGCGTTAAAAATTACGATGTACCAATTAGTCATAAGTAGATGCATGTATATCTTGAAAAAAAATCATGCAATATGTGTAATTATATATTTTGGGGATTTTTTTGAAATCCCAGCTAGAAATTCCTGATGGACTGCCGATCGTAATAATCGACCCATCGTTGGCCCAACGTTTTCGACCAATATATTTTATGCCAATAGTGGCCAGAGCTTGGCCCATAGTAGTTTATCATGGTTGACCCGACATTGGGAACCGATCAATGTTTGCCATTGTTGGGCCATGATTGTGCCATCACTGTCTCCCGGGTATTATTTGCCACCGGTAGCCCAAGATTGGCCCTAAGTAGTTTACCATGGTTGACCCGACATTGGGAACCGATCAATGTTTGCCATTGTTGGGCCACGGTTGTCCCATTACTGTCTTCCGGTTATTATTTTCCAATGGTAGCCCAAGATTGGCCAATGGTAGTTTTCCGTGATTGGCCCAATATCGGCAAACGAATGATGTTTGCCAATGTTGGGCCATGATTGTCCCATCACTGTCTACCGGTTATTATCTGCCGATGACAACCATAGTAGACTATGCTTGGTACAATAATGGCAGCCAATCAATGTCTGGCAATGTTAGGATAAGATTGAGATAAACCGCGTCTTGCCCATTGGTAGCTCCGGCGTTATGTTTGCCGATGATGTAACACTATTTATTTTTCGTGATAACAACTCATAATTCGTAATATCAGTGCCAAAGTTTTACTAATAAATGGCAGCTATAATTTCGATTATGGTTATCAAGAATTTACCGTCACCGGTTGCCCACTACACAGACTTGGAATCGATGATTTTGGCCCAATCGCGGAAGACAACATAGGTCCAATCATGGGAGACATGCTAGCTTTATTGTGGATAATAACGTTGGACCAATCTTGGAAGACAATGTGGGCCCAATGCTGGAAGACAACGTTGGCCCAATCATGAAAGGCGACGAACGCCGAATCACGGGAAACAACGTTGGCACAATCATGGAAAACTATGTTGGCCTAAGCTAGAAAAACAAGATTGGACCAATGTTAATCGGCGTTATCAAACCGACGTTCGACCGATGAACGATAGCCAACATTGGGCCACTGTTAGACCAATTAATAATTTCTACCTGGGATAATTTCAAGCGCGATTTCACTAAACAGTGAAGAGTAGCATCTACTGCGCTTATAGCTATACAGGCCCTACAGGGGGGTTAGCTGGGCACTACAGAGGGCGACTTCATTGGCCCTCCCGGGGCAACCTTCGCGGGGCCTTCGAAGGTGAGCATGTCGAAACTATGTTGGCCCTTCGTAGTTTTCCAACGTAGGGCCAACGTAGTAAAGGGGCAAATTACGTAGGCCCTCGAGGGGACCAACTTAAAATTTCCACACGGGCAATTTTACCCAGATAGTAGAATACTGAATCTCAATTATAAATTTTTGAGCAAACATGAAAAAGTTCGATTCCCAAATTGAAGAATTGGTATTCAACAACGAAGTTTAACAAATTTTCAACAAAATTGTTGAATTTTTAACTAGAAATCTGAGTCTTGAACCACAAAAATTGACTTTGAATCGAGTAGTTCAGCTTTCAACCAAATGACTTTTAGAAAAATAGTTACATTTTCAATAAAATATTCTAATTCTCAACCAAGCATTAGAATTCGTAACTAGAAGAGATGAGTTCTCAACAAAAAATATTTTTCAAATCAACCAACAAAAATTGACTTCAATAAAAGAGAAAGTTGAATTTACGTATTGAACTGAACCGTTGCAGGGCCATCTTCAAAAAAATTGGTAAACTGTGTTATAATTTATCAACAGAAAACGTATGAAATAATACCTGATCTCGTAACGTTACCTTCGCTGCTCCACCTCCCCCTTTTTCTAACCAGAGTTTTCGGCTTG
>WSXT02035546.1:0-13549 GCA_011762715.2 Neuroterus valhalla
TGAAAATTCAAGATGTGAAATTTCAGACGATTCTAATACTTTCTCAATCATAAATGATGAGAATGTAAAAATATGAATTGATTGTGAACAAAGTGGTTACAATTTCAACATAAGGTGAATAAAAAATTTTGGATTTTCAACAAACAAGTTTAAATTTATAACAAGTAGTTGATTTTTTGACTAAAAAAGGATGAATTTGCAATGTCAATTATCAAATTTGAGTCAGCTAAAAAATCTCATAGTCTAGGTTGAGTCAAGTAAATTCCCGGTTTTTTCACTAAATGCCCCGTCATTTTCCGGTAATGTCGCCACCCTGATTATGCACCATTTTCTAAGAAAACCCGAAAATTTGTTATGAAAATCTTGTAGGGGGCACTAGAAGAGAAAGGTTTTTCTCTCCTACATTTTTTTTCGTATCGTGCTTTATTTTTAAAATGCTATAACTCTGGCAATTTTTTGTTCATCGAAAAAAGTCGCAGACATAAATTGTTCAGATTCTTATATACTATAAGGAACAGTGAATAGAATTATAAAATCTCGAAAAAAAGAAAACTTTTTTTTTGGTTCAGATGGTCTCAAAATGTGGACATTTGACAAAAACGGGAGAGGTCAGATTTCACACAAATCTAATATCTTCTCTTATGAGAATGTAAAAATTAGGCCAGGGCCCTTATTGATTGCAAAAACAAGAACCTCAGTGTACGCAATTCTTCAGGAAAGTAAATAATTCCAATATTTGTTTACTGCAGCACCAGGGAATTCACAAATTCAAAAATGTCCGTGAAGTACTTACATAAATATGAAGATTTTGAAGCAGTTGAAAATGAAAAATTCAATAATTTTCTCAGTCGTCTATGACTTTTTTAGGCCTCAGATCTTGTAGCAAACCTGAAGAATGAATGAAGGAAGAAATCACAGCCCGCAAATAAATCTAAAAAATCACGATAGAAAAAACAAGTAGGAGGGCTAATTTACTGAAAAAGAGCTTTATTAACGAAGATTCTGAAAATCACTTAAAACAAGCAGGTCCTATCCATATAAAATATTATTCTAGAATTCCCCGGCTTCCTACTATTTTCGTTCACTGAAGTATTTGTACAATGAGTATATAAAACAGAGTAACACATTTTTCGCTATTAGGTATACAAATAATTTTAAAAAAAAACACTTAGGTAAAATATTGAGGTCCAATACACTAATTCATTCCAAAAAACATAGGATCTTGTAAGTAGAGGAGATTCCGAAATTTGCACAAAACTGACGAAGCTTTTGAAATATATTGATCCTTTTAAGTTGATGTAAATAAAACATTAACCCTACATCTCTATGCTCGTAAATCTACTTCTGGATCCCAACGATGCGTCAGACTGCTTAAAAAAATATACGACAAAAACTTATCTTATTGATCAAGAACATAATTAGGATGCACAACGAGCACGGGATCTGCGTCTTCCGCCCTCGCTTCTTCTCTTCGACCTCTCAACTCTGACTCCGTTAAAGGAATGATAACTTGATCCTGAAACACAAAACGTTAGTAATCTTCTTATATCACAAATAAACAATTATACATAATCTCAATTGATTAAAAAATCGTAAGAAATACGTACGTTGTATGTCAATCTGTCGATGATGTTTTCTATTAGTGCCTTTCGTTCCAACAAATCCTCTTCAGATTCAATTTCTTCTTGTACAAGATCCAGATACCAATTAACTAGATCAGATTTCCTAATACCATGACCTAATCATAAAAAATCAGCATTATTACTTAGCATCCGGTATTGTGCATGCGGAAGATTGAGAATTGGAAACTAACCTTCGTCTTCAGCTCTATCTTCAAAACTTCGCAAATGAAGTACCAGTATATTTGAGAGTTTCTTATATTCCTCAAACGACATTGACATTTTCTTTTTTGGAATAGAAGCAGGATGAGCATCACCGTTAGCTAAAAAAGAAAAATTAGTTGGATGCATAAAACAAGATTTGATTACAAATGATTATAGG
The DNA here is from genome assembly GCA_011762715.2 of Neuroterus valhalla. Lineage (NCBI taxonomy): Eukaryota > Metazoa > Arthropoda > Insecta > Hymenoptera > Cynipidae > Neuroterus > Neuroterus valhalla. Next base: position 2,002 of record WSXT02035546.1, read on the forward strand.
TGAATGCACCTAAATCAAAATAAGCTTTTTTGATTCGTCTCTAATTGCAACAATTGGAATTTTTAACATTTGGAATTTCAATATTACTCATTTTATACTTTTTAAAATATTATTAGAGTACAAGACTAATTTGATTACTCTAAAAGTTTTAGTTTCCATGTTGCCTTTTGGAATCTTTGTCAAATCATTGCATTTTCACAATAGTGAATCTTCAAATAATTACAAACAGAATGAACTCAAATATTCTTAAACTTACAAACATCACCGTTCATCTGATTACTGTGGTTCCCATTAGCAACTTCTCCATCGACATCCATCGGCCTGCTTTCTACGTCTTCTTCATCATTCAGATCAATGTCAGGTTGCTCAACTCTCACGATACTCTTGCTCAAAAGTCGACGAGCCTCTTCAACGTGCCTCACTGTAACTTCATCCAGACACTCTAATTTCGCAAAAGCCTCAGAGAGACGAATTAAACTCTCCAACTGACGAACTGTGACTCTCCACGTCGATTTCCCAGCACCGTTTCCTTCCCTTTGTCTCAAAGCTGTATAACTTTTTACCAGAAGCTCAGCTGCTTCCTACGAAAGAATATTATTAATAGATCAAATGGATACAAAAATCAGGCACAAGATCATTTTATTCTTGAATTTTAAGACTGGGAAGTTAAGACATGCCTTATTAATGATGGGCTTGAAGTGCTTTGCAAAATTTATATAGCGAAGAATTTCCTCTTGAGTATAAGGCGTGTCGATGTTGATATCGTTATTGCTGTGCAGGTCTACGATTTTCTTGGCGATGGCGTTATCAACTATCTCGTTACATTCGTCGACGAGGATAAAAAACAGATCGAATCTTGACATAATTGGCGCAGTCAACAAAACATTTTGCTGCAGAGATTTCTGTCTGTCATAACGACCTCCGATCGGATTTGCAGCCGCAAGGATCGAAGTTCTAGCGTTTAATGTAGCTCTCACACCAGCCTAAAACAAATAAGATCAAATGGATGTCACGAAATATGATTAAAGCCTTGGTTATAGTCTCATGAAATATTATCTATAAAAGTTGAGTAGCAATTACCTTAGCAAGGGAAATGGTCTGTTGTTCCATCGCCTCGTGAATGGCGACTTGATCTTTAGGATCCATTTTGTCAAACTCGTCGATGCAACAAATCCCATTGTCCGCGAGCATCAAAGCACCAGCTTCAATTACAAAATCTGAAGACTCTTCATCCCTCACCACAGCAGCAGTCAAACCCGCAGCCGTTGACGCTTTTCCAGAAGTGTAAATCGCTCTCGGTGAAATATCGGCAACTTGTTTCAAAAGTTGTGATTTTGCAGTACTAGGATCACCAACAATGCAACAATTGATGTCGCCTCTCAGAGTTGTTCCTTCAATCGTAGTTTTTCCGACGCCACCGAACAACATCAGAGTGACTCCTTTCTTGACCTCATCGTTCCCGTGAATCGATGGAAATAAACTGGTGATTAGGTTCTGGTAGAGATTTCTGTCGTGACTCATTTCGTACACTTTATTCCATTCTGATTCCGTCATTTGCCGCTTGATATTATCCTGGGAAATTTCTTCCATCGCCATTTCTGTACCACCAAACTGCAAGTAAAAATTAGTTACCCACATTTTGTAATTGAGTCAAATTTGAATGTACGTGAGTATTTAATCTGAAGGGTAAAAATTGTGATTCAAATTTTGTTGAACTTGTATTTACCCTGAGACTTGTGGCTGCAATACTGCAAGCAAGAAAGGCCATTCTGTAACTCAAATCTCTGACACCAAGAGCTTTAAGTCCTCGAATTCCTTCTGCTTCATCGAAGTTTTTGTTGTTTTTTGTAACTTCAGCTTTCGATCCTGGAAATGCGAGGGCACCCACGTCTGGGACAACTATCAATGTTCCGGTGAAGTCATACCTAAAATAACAGAAAATTATAGTAAGAGCACGTACCACAAAAAAAAAAATATTCGAAGAAATGCTCAGAAATTGAAAAGTCTTTCGATCAGATTTCTACATTATAAGTTATTTATACAAATGAATTTTAATAAAACATCAATTAGTTTCATATTCTTATGTTTATTTGTTATAATCGTAAATTTAGAAATCATTTCTACGTTCCAAAACATAATAAAACTAAAATGTAACTCCAAATTTATTTTAAATCATTTCTGAATTTAACAATACGGAGGGTACTGAAAGCCTGTTTTGTTATCGGATGACATGCAAACGTTGATGAAACATTAACATGAAAAATAAAAATACGTGCATTCAGCAATTAGATGTAGAGCTTTTTTCAAAGATACAAGGCCATAAACTTGAAAAAAGCTAGTCAGGAACAAGTTATTAAGCCAATTTTTGCACCAAAAACAGGCATGTAATATTTCAGACATGACATGGTCAACTTTTTAATTTTCACACATAAACGGTTCTTCTCGTGTAAATAATTTGGAAAAAAGTCATGAGAAATAAAAGAGCAACATATGAGAATAAAAAATATCCGAAATCAAAGTATACCTGTCACCAGCTTGAACAGTTTCGACAGTCTCAGCTCTAAGGACGATGTCCATAGAACGGGGAATGCATCCTCTAGGAAGTTCTGCCTGCGTCTCTTGGATTCGAACTTTTTGAAAATCGACAAATACCGAAGCGTCCGTGTCAAGCATGAAACGGCGCCGATTGTTGCAGACCGGATTCTGGCAAATCGTCGGATTCGTAAACTAAAAAGAAAACTCTGATTTAAGAGGAGAAACCCTGTGACTCAATGTTTAAATTATTGTAAGTTTCAAATACATATGTAATTTGAAATAGGATTATTAAGCGACTTTTCCAGATCATTTACTTACTTTAAACTGCTGCTCGACATTTTTTATAATTGCGTTGCAGTCCAAGCAAACGAAAGTGCCAGTGATCAATTCTGGATGAACTGGATGGGTTCGCACGACTTGTCCAGAAATACGAATTAAAGTACCGATTTTTGTTGTGGTGAGTTCTCTCAATCGGTGCCGAGTAGGCACATCAACAAGACTCACGTAACACTCCTTATCCTTCTTCAAACTGACTAAATCCTTAAGATAATTTTCAACAGCTTTGCACAAATAAGGATAGACCCTGCAAGCAAAATTCAGAATAAATTGCAAAAGTTGAATATGACAGTATTCTCAGGGTTGCTACAGAAGTCCGGTTTCAATACCCCATGACTTCCATAACTTTTCCAGATCTTCCAGCTCTTGCAGCAAGTCTGGTTTCGTATTTTTGAGTGGAGATATTTGTTTACGAACCTGTAGTATTCCTCGATTATAATCTGTGACAACACTTGGTTGTATCTTTCAATGTCGTCAAAGGACACTTCCAAAGTACTCCTTTCTGGACTCTCTAACTCTTGGGCCGCTTTCTTGTACTTAATTTCACCTTCTTCTTTGAACCTAATGGAGAATGTCAAAATGGACTATTTATGATCAAGTGAAAACAAATGCAAGGTTTTATACAATTATAATACAAATATAAATTTATTTATCAGGCGAATATCTCAAGATCTCAAATGTGCAAACTGAAGGAACTCGAGGGTTGGAAATATTTTTTGTCACTCAAATGGTAAACTTGATTTATTTCCTAATTTATGAAATGAGCCTAAATTAGATTTTTATTGAATCAGTCCCTGAATTTTTTTTCTGGTTTTCTAAAACATAGGTCCCGCTATTTGTACTGGAATTTCGATAGAAGTAGCCACGGTCTTCCTGAAAATCAAGGTTTGCATCTACAAATTTTCCAATCTTAACTGTTTTCAAAAACATGAACTTGAAAGACCACGACACAATTAATTTCCAAATAACTTAGTTTTGCACTGTCAGGCAGAGTTTCAGAATTTGTTTATAAAATTCAGTAGATCAAGAAGAGCCATTGTTAGGTTTTATAACCTTGCTCTTGATAACTTCTATAATGTGAACATGAATATGAGTTTTGTACTTCAAAAGTTCAATAGAAAAATTGTGAGTCCACAGACACTGTTATTGCTTAGCTTATTACCAAGATAGATACTGAAAAGAAGGGAATTAGATATTCATGAAAGAAAATAAAAGAATTAAAGGGATCAAACAAAAGATCGTCGACTATACACTTACTCTTGTAGAAAGTCGTGGAACAATTTTTGGCATTGAACTCCAATGTCATCTCGCACACGTATTTGTCCTGGTTGAACGTCGCCCAAATCCATTTTTATTACCTAATTCCCAAAAAAACAACAAAAACAAGAACACTTCAAACAAACTGCGGCACATGCAACAAAACACGAAACTGCCAACACAAGGCAATTTTGGCGGGAATATAAATGCACGCGGCTATGATAAATGCAGATGGCACTGGTGTCGTTATGTTCAACTCTGATTGGCTGAAAGTGAAAGTCAGTAACGAGCGCGGAAATTTGAATACCTTTACCTTACCAGCAACATTGAAATATCATTAAAATATCTTCTTCAGACAATCTAGAATTTTAAAAATATTGTAATGAAATAAGTAATATTCAGTTGTTTTTTTTTTTAGAAATGTCAATGATGGAAATATTTTTTTAATTTACTGCTTTATAATAAATCGGCAAACCAATGTTAAAAAAAAAAATTATTTATTCAAATTAAACACTATTTTGTGTAAAATTTATAGAATTTTGGTGTGTCTATGATAGGTATATGCATACTTTATAGTACATTATACACAATTATTCATCCGAGTACCTCATTCACATGTTATTTAAAGCAATATATCTATAAATAAATTTTTTTAATTATTAAAAAAGTTATCTAAAGCTATAATCGGACGAATTCCAGTCTTCTATATTTTCCTCTCCTCGATGTTTGCTTTCTTTTGCTTCATTGATTAGTTCTGGATTTTCTTGAACTTCAGCTTGCAACTATTTGAAAAATCACAGTTATATAATAGTACAGAAGAATCAAATTTGCTCTAAAAATAAATAAAAATTAATCATACATAAGTAAAATAAAAGACTATTCTTTACCATACTCAACTCATCCCTTCTAGAAAACAACTCTTCTCTCAAGTCCTTTGTTTTTTGTAACTTTTCCTGCGAATTTCTGTAATTTAACAGCCAAAACCCAAGATAATTTACAGGATCTCTAGGTTTTTTTGCAATGATTTCCTTCATGGCAAGAATTAAGGGTTTTTTCAAATACTGTCTCAGCCATCTGCCATCAGTAGAAAGTGACAAGACTCCTGCCTCATCAGAACTTACTTTGCTAGAACTCTCTCTTTCTTCCTTTTCACAATGTTCTGTAAAAATTGGAGAATCTAGGATTTCTGAATTTTGTTTCGTTTCATCAATATCATCATAATGCCTTGAATCTTTTTCCTTCATAATTTTTCTCCTTGTTCCATTTTTGTCTCTTTCTGACTTACACTCTTTTCGTTCTGTCTTTGTATTTTTTTTCCTAAATAAATATTGCACTGAATGTTCTGCTTCTTCCTTTTTTCTCCCCTCTGGAAAAATATTTTCTGTGTTGCAACTTTTTCTTTCATTATTTTCATCCTTAAAACTTGCTATTCCTTCAGCGCAATATTCCTTTTCGACTTCTTCTGCAACTTTAGTAACATTTTAAAAATCATCTTCTCTATCTAGATCAATTATATCGCCTTTTTTTATTTTCCCCTTCACAGCAATAGGATATCCCGAGATATCGGATTCAAATGGGATATCCTGGGATATTCAATTGCTGACGGATTATTATTATCCTTATTACCTAAAATTATTTTCTCTTTTGCTTTATTTTCATTTCGCAATTCCTCAACACTTTCACGAACTTCATTAATTCTAATTGCATAATTCGGAATCGTTTTGTCATTTTTGTTTTCCTCGTCATTTTTTATATCTTGATCTTCTTGCTCATTTTCTGCCACATTTCCTTCATTGCCAATGTTCAACACTCGTTCCTCATCTTTAGGTTTACTTTTCTTAGCATTATTTTGTGTACCTTCTGAACTGATGAAAAGTAAATTATGATAAAGGAGAATGGATTGAAATTGCAAATCTCATACAAAGGAATTTGTAACTGCCTTTAGCAATAATTTCGGAAACTTCTTGTGTTGATGACTTCTTTTCTAAAAGAGTCGTCGAATCTTGAGCTTCAGGCGACTGGATTTTCGATATCAAAGACAATTCCGACATCAACAGTTCCTTCAAACTTTCTTTGCTGTAAGTGAAAATAATAACAAATAAAATGTACTAAAACGTTTGAAAATTAATCTGACTCAATCGGATTTAATCTGAACTTCCAATCCGGATCATTCTGAACCAATACGATTTCGCATCGATCTAAACCGAATTTTCAATCCGGATTAATCCGAGTCGGATTGAATCGGATTCATTTGGACAGAAAAGCGTTCGGAATAAGTCAATTATTTTGAAAAATTGGGTGACAATCAATTCGTCTTTCTTCTTTCCGTATGAGTCAAGATTCAATGCTATATTGGAAATTAAAAAAAAAATCATAATATACTTACCCCAGATCTCCATGAACAACAGCACTTTTCCTTCCAATTTTTTCCACGACCACATTTAATGAAGTTCGTTGTTGAGATACATGTGGAGAATTTTTTTGCTTTTGCTGCTTCTGAACTCTATTCATTTCTGTCTGAAGACAGAATTTACTGGCTGAATTTACTGGCTTACTGGAATCTGAAATCAAACTGACAGCTAAATTAAAAAAAAAGAAAGTGTCAACATCGACTTACAAATTTTTTTGAACATGAAAATAGTGTTTAAATATTCTCGACCACTTAAAAATTAGATTAATAAATTTCATTCTATATCAGGCTGGCGACTTGCCCGGGAACCCGAAAAAGACCGGGAAATCACCGAAAATTTTATTGACCGGGAAAACCCTAGAAATGACCGGGAATTTAATTAAAAACTGGGAATTTACTTGACTCAACCTAGACCATCAAAAATTCTACCGAAAAAATACGAAAAATGACAGCTTCCTTTTCATGATTTGAGAAGAAATCTGATCGTTTGATTTAAAGAATATAACGTTCCTTTAATCCTTTTTTCATTATAAGAAAAATGTTTTCCAAATTCGTTGCTCTGTGAGATTTTTTTAGCTGATTCGAATTCAATAATCGAATTGATGATAGCCCAAACCTACAAGCTACAAGAAGAATTATTCTCTTCATTTTTTCAAAATAAATGTATTTATAACTTTTTATTTGCTTTTTCTCATTTATCTGACTTGGGACAAAAAATTTCAGGAAAATAGGAACGGAGTATTTTTCACATGGAACGGGAACCGTTTAAGAAGAGAGGAATTTTGAAAACTCGTTCCTCCAATTCAAAATTCGTCACAATTTTGAAGTCCCCTCTTCCTAATTATAAATAAAGGAAGTATTTCAAGCAGTCTTGAGAGTAAAAGCAGTAGGTATTCCGAAGAAGAAATATTTCTGAATTATGATAGAAAGCTTGTTTACATTGTTCATTGCAAATTCATCCTTTTTGAGTTAAAAAATCAACTATTTAAAATTTAAACTTGGTTGTTTTTATCGAATTTTCACGTTTGAGTTGCATAATTCCCTTTCAAAATTCACGTCTGGTTGAAATTTTAACTACTTTGTTAAAAATCAATTCAGTTTTTTTTGGTGAAGAATTCAAGTATTTAGTTGAACATTGATTTTTGAATTTGAAAATTAAACTATTTCTTTGAGAATTTATGAACTTCCAGGAAAATTTGACTTTTTTGTAGAAAATTAATCTTTATGGTCAAAAATTCATATTTTTGCCTAAAATACATCCATTCACTTGGAGATTCATCATTATACCTAAAAATTTATCCGCTTGGTTCAAAATCAATTACTTTTACTGAAAATTCAGCTGTTTCATTTTTATGAAAAATTGATCTTTTCTAGTTGAAAATTCGACATTTCGGTGAAAATTTGTCTTTTAAAATTGAAAATTCACTGATATCGTTGAAACTTCACATATTTTGTTAAAAAATCGATTTTTTGTAGAAAATTTCTTTTTTCTTCGGAAGTTAATATTCTTCTCCAAAAATCCTTCTTTACGGTTAACAATTCAAATAAAATACAGTCAAAAATTTTTCGTTATAGTCGAACATTCATCTAGATGAAAACTCTTATGTTTGGTTTATAATCATTTTTCAAGCCAAAAATGTCACTATTTCATTTTTGTTTGAGAATTTTAATTTTTTTGGTTCAAATTTTAACCTTTCCGTCGAAAAATTGTATTTTTGGTTGAAAATTATTTTTTGGTCGAAAAATGAACTATTCTAGTTAAATGTCCATCATTTCAGTCAAAAATTTATCTTTCTGGTTTAAAATTCAACTGCTTCAGTAAAACATTTACAATTTCATTTTATTCATCATAATTTTGTGTATGAATGTAATAATTTGTTTGACAGGTAATTTTGTTTTTGTTTAAAGTAATTTTTTTAAACTGAAAATTTAACATTTCCCAGTTGAAGATTCCATAGTTTATGTTAAATATCCATTTGTTGAGTCAAACATCCATTTTTTTCAATTCAAAATTTGAGTAATCAAATTTTCGTTGACAATTTATCGTTTTTAGTGTAACTTAATTTATCTGTTTTAAAACACAACTCCTCCAGGTAAAGATTCTTTCTTTTAGTATGAAACACTTATGTTTCGTTTAAAATTGGTTTCTTAAACTAAAAATGTTACTGTTCTAGTTTTTTCTGGAAATGATTTTTTTTTACTTTGAAATTTTTAAAACATTAAATTTTTTCTTGGAAAATGATGCATTCTATTTGAAAATTAATTTTCTTGTTTAAATATTCACCTTCATCTTTGGAAATTGAAGTGCTCCAGCTAGATATTTATCTTTTTAGTTGAAAGTTCATCTTCTTGTTTTGAAATTTCACTGTTCTGGTTGAAGATTCATAATATTATTCGAAAATTCATCACATTGGTTTCAAAATGAACTATTTTGTTGGGAATCTGTGGTATTCTTTCCAAAATTTATTTGTTTTGCAATGTTTGGTTCTTTTGTGGTAAAGGATGTTTAGAATGAACGTCATGAATAAAAATAAATGTTAGCATTTTGCGACAAATATAAATGTGTTATTTCTAGTTGACCGGGAAAATTTATAAACTTGACCGTGAAGAACCGGGAAATGACCGGGAATTTGGAATCGTCCGCCAAATCGCCACCCTGGATATGCATTACATGATTGTATCTAAAAATAATTTTAAATGTATAAAAACATAAGAACGGGTATTTGGAACAGTTAGGAATAAGTCCTTGAATTCTTAAGAATAAAATATAGGATGTATATAAAAACTTCCGTAAGATCCGCATAACCATTCAAATGAAAGAAAAGGTATTTACCTTGCAATTTACATGAATCCTTCAATACAGATCACTGAATAAATAATTAATACATAGAAGCCAAAATGATGAAGTATATCTTCTAAGTGAGTTATTAATTATAATCTTGCTTCTTGTTTGATTGAAATGTAGAACGTCACCGAAAAAGGGAGATAACGGCCTTCTAAATGCAATTTCTAGTCGGTAAAAAATTAAAATGCACCATAAGCCACAATTTCAAATACTTTGCCAATGAAGCAAGAAGAAATAGGATCGTAAATCTTGTAGTTTTTGTGACTTATTCATCACTCTTCAAGTGAAATCAAATAAAAATAAATCAGAGCGGAAATGAGAATTCTGGAGATGAGAAAGAAAAATTTTGGCCGGGAATTTTAGTGGCCAGGAAAAAAATCGGAAAATGACCATGAGTGTAATTGAATAACGGGAATTTACTTGACTTAACCTAGACGGAAAATGACAGCTTTCTTTTTATGAATAAAAAAGAGATCTCATCATTTGATATGAAGAATGTAACGTCCTTTTATTCTGATTCTCAAAATATTCAAATATATCTATACATCATTTGAGGAAGAATTTCTTTTCCATTATAAGAAAAAAGTTTTGCAAATTTGTTGTTCTGTGAAATTTTTCTAGCTGACTCAAATTTGATAATCGAATTGATGATAGGGAATTCCAGAAAATAATTATAGTTTTTATTTTAGAACAGGGAATTTCAGTGAAGAGGTAAAATTTCACTTGGAACAGGGAATTTTCTTCATAATAATAATAATAATAATAATAATAATAATAATAATAATCTTTATTGAGTTGCAAATCAAGAAACAAGATAGAAAGGTAACTTTTTAAACTAATTTTAATTCGCATTCAGTAGAGAAGAATTTTTTTAAATCGTTCCTTCAATTCAAAATTTGTCACAATTTTAAAGTCCCCTCTTCCTAATTAATTCAAGCAGTCTTTAGAATTGATGTAGTATTCTGAAGAAGAAATACATATTTCTGAAATATGATAGAAAGCATTCTTATTACATTGTCCATTGCGGATTCATCCTGTTTTAGTTAAAAAATCAACTATATGTTTGAAATTTGAACTTGTTTGTTGAAAATCGAATTTTCTTGTTGAAGTTGCATTATTTCGATTCAAAATTTACCTCTGGTTGAAATTTTGACTACTTTGTTAAAAATCAATTCATGTTTTTTTGGTGGAAATTCGAGTATTTAGTTGAACATTAATTTTTTGTTTTGAAAATGGAACTATTTCTTTGAGAATCCATGTACTTCGTGGAAAGTTTGCCTTTTTGTATAAAATTAATCTTTATGGTTAAAAATTCATTTTTTTAAATAAAAATCATACATTCATTTAGAAATTCATTATTATACCTGGAAATTCATCAGTTTTGGTTAAAAATCAATAAGTTCAACTGGAAATGTAACTGTTTCATTTTCATGAAAGTTGACATTTCCTAGTTTAGAATTCGACATTTCGGTGAAAATTTGTCTTTTTGAATTGAACATTCCATTATTCCTTTGAAATTTCACATAGTTTGTTGAAAAATCGATTTTTTGAAGAAAATTACCGTTTTCTTCGAAAGTTAATATTCTTCTTCAAAAATTCTTCTTAACGGTTAACAATTCAAGTTATGCAGACAAACATTTTTCATTTTAGTGGAACATTCATCCAGTTAAAAACTCTTATGTTTGGTTTAAAATTAATTTTTCAAGCCAAAAATTCGTCTTTCTGTTTCTGGTTTAAAATTCAACTACTTTTCGTTATCGTGGATTGATTTTTCAATTGCAAGTTTAACCGTTCTAATTTTTGTAAAAATATGATATTTTTTTTGTTGTTGAAAATGAGAGAATTCTTTTAAGAATTGATTTATTTTGCAATATTTGATCTGTTGTGTCAAAGGATGTTTAGATTTGAATAAAAATAAATATCAGCGTTTTGCGCCCAATATAAATATGTTTCTTCTAGTTGACCGTGAAAAACCGGGGAATTACCGGGAATTTGAAATCCTCCTTCGAATCGCCACCCTGGTATTTCTGAATTACAAGTTTTATTAATAGCAATTACAGCGTGACGAAAATTGAACTTGGTCTTTTTTTCTACAATCTAACATAATGTATTGGAAGTCATTTAATAATAAATTATTTAATGAAGTTTTAATAAAGGCTACGTTG
>WSXT02035557.1:0-13548 GCA_011762715.2 Neuroterus valhalla
AATTACCGCACGGTCCACCTGGGTGCTAATGTAATTCACCAAAATGGCAAACGCTCACAGTTGAACCGCGGTAAAAGACACCTATGGCCACGTCTCGCGACCGTAAGATGAGGAACCACATGCACGACAAAATTACAATGAAGGGCCGGCGAATATGCTTCTACGGTATGCTAAGGTGGAAATCACATCGTCCTGATACGCGAAAATGAAACTCTCTTTTCGTGCATTGAGACCAGATGATAAGAGGAAAGTAAACGTGGACTCATGTGACGAGGATCGATTTTTCACAATTTTTAAAAAGTATCCGTGCATCACCTTCTCTTCATGTTTTTAAGAAAGTTTTCGGTTTCCGCTTTCTTCACCTGCGCTTTCAGAAATGAGACATCTTGATGGAGTAATACACTGTGCTCACTCCTGATGTTCAGGTTCAGGCCAAGGGTTTCAGCTGCCTCATATGCGGCTTTATACAGGAACGCTCCATCTCCACTCATTTCGTGATTCCTGACCATTGCCAGGAGGGTATCTCAACCGTTCGCGATGATATGAACAGTACTCAGGAGAATTCGGTTGTAAAGACATTGAAGATTGAGAACTCCGCGTCCGCCTTTACAGCGTGCGATGTATAAGCAGGGAGTGGACGAGTTGATCTGCAAGCTTCTCTTCATATGCATCATCTTGCGCGTAGTGATATCAAGCGCCCTGAGCTCGTTCTTCGTCCAAGGAACTACCCCAAACGAATAGAGTAGAACTGGGACGGCAAGCATGTTAGTGGCTGGTATCTTGTTTACTGAAGACAGGTTGAACGACCAAATCCGTGGGAGCAGGTGTTTGTGCCTGCTTTGGAGAACCTCCTTTACTAATGTTGTATCCTAAATGAGGCTCTCAGGCACGCCCAGGTATTTGTAGGTCTCTCCAGCACTAAGGTGTCAGATAGCACTTCCGTCGACAAGCTCAGGGACCTTATCTATACTTGCTATTCGGCAAAGTTTCAGATGAATATTCGAACACTCATCCAATCCAAAGTCCATATCAATTTTTCGTGTGTACCTCATAACGATACTTAGAGCGTCTTCCAGGTGTTATCTTCCAGAAGCATATATCTTTAAGCCATCCATATAAAATATAAGAGTGATCTTATGCTTACGAACATTAGTTCCGCCACAGACGTACCTATGAGAATCATGGAGTGTAAGAGATAGTGGCAATAGTGTGATGCCGAAGAGAGGAAGGCTCATCGCGTCACCCTAACAAACACCTTTTTGGAAAGTGACACTGATGATAGTCACGCGATGTTTTCCAGAAGTAATAGTAAATCTGTTCTTTCAAAGGGGCATGAAACATGCAATGAATGACATGGATGAACAGGCAATGAATGAAAGATATTTTTCCGGAGCACTCGTATTATTTATCTAACCTCAAATTAAAAAAATTTTTATAGCAATTATAATTAATTTATTCAAATAAACAATTCTCTACTTATCAAGATAATTACCACCCACACGCCTCAAATATAAACCGTGTGCACCCTTCAAAAACTTACCTTAGACATGACAGTTCCATCTGGTCCTCGGACTTCAGACGTCCAAATTATATTATCTGGCCGGAAATGCTTTTTGCAAACTGGGTTTTTATGTTTCAAAATAATATTGTCTCTTGAAATCGCCCTTTGCCAAAACGCAATTAATTTTGGATCCTTTGGTACGAGGAAAAAGTGACATTTTTGGCCGTCATAACCTGACTTGCAACCAGCAGCTATGCAATGATACCCCATAGTTTTCACAGTTTTGCAGTTACAAAGAGACAAAAACTTTGAAAATAAACCACACTTACACTAGGCTACCTACTTTATTGTCTATTTTTTATCAGTAATCTCATAAAACGCGTTTCTAAATCACTTGATTGAATTTTCCAATGCAAAACAACACAAATGTTCGATGCCCTGTGTGCAGCGCCATCACTCGGATTAGTTCATCCCCGCCAGATTCCCCGGATCCTAAGACAACCTACTACCATATACACCTGCATGGCCGATGCAGGGGGATGCTTATAAATCTCGCTCTCACACCTAGATTCACTCTGCTCGGGAGGTCAGGAGACACGAAGAAATTCGAAATTTGACAGTCAACTTTTAAAATTTCACTGCGATTTTTTGATTTTGAAGTGCATGTTTGTTACGGGGGTCCGAAGTTAGTACATCAGCAAACGCCATTTCTGGAATTCTGCACAGGTCAGATATGGAAATGCCAGCCGGTTTTCCCGGATGAAAAAATGGGTTGAAAAACCTGATATGGTACGCTAGTGAAACCTCTTGAAACAAGGGGCCTGAACCTCAAATAAAAGCGATGTAATAGCGCCAGAAAATTTGCAGGTCAGAAAACCTCCGAAAAAATTAAAGAAAATCGACACTTATGTGAAATGAAAAGTTTCCGCGTTCGGCTCGCTCCAATATAATTTTGTATTGCTTCATTCAAAATATCTGTTTGCGTTGCATAAAATTTGGAAGGAAATCATTAGGATACGATAAAAACTGGCTGAAATACAATCATTTTGTATTGCTCGCGTGATTTTAACCAGCTTACTCATTTTTTGTCGATCTGCGGCCACTGCCGCTCGAAACGGGCTTCTAAGTTGTACTTGCGGGTTAAGTCGCTCAGTAATGATTATCGACTTATGTCACCCGAAGAAACGCATTTCTGCGCTGAGAGAAGCGAGCTGCGAGACGACCACCTTGCCTCGACGTTCCACGAAGTTTCTTCGGGTGCTAGGAGTCGATAATCATTACTGAGGAACTTTACCGAAAAGTACTACTATTCCCAGACATTAAAAAAAAAGAGATCAAAATCGTTTGATAATTGGTAAATGAATTTCAAAGAGACTCACAAAGACAACTTTTTCAAAATAAGTGGTTTAAGCAAAGCGTGGTAAAAACTATTGCTAAATAAACCCTAAAACAATAAACCCCAAAACAATGGACCCTAAACCCGTAGACCCTAAACCCATAGCCCCTAAACCCACAAACCCTAAAACCGTAAAACAATAAAACTCAAACCTAAACTCTCAATAATGAATTCTAAATCTTTAAACACTTAGTCTTCTAATTTCCAATCCACGAACATTGAACATTAGTTGAATAATCATACGAAGTTTCTAAGTTAAATTTTCGAGATAGAGTACGTATAATTTACAGTGAGGTCTTTATATTCTGAATCAGCGATCTTTAAAAAGTTATTACTTTCAAAACTTTTCGAGGCAAAATGCTGTATAATTGAATAGTTATTTCCAGATCTTATAGACTCATGATTAAAGGAATAAAAATGAATGTTGTGATAAACCATGAAAAATTGTATAATTAGCTGCGAAAGATCGTTCTATATTAACTTTGAAACTTGATTCATGACTTATCAGATAAAAGTTAAAAAATACAAAACTTCAAATCGATAAAGCAGCAAAAGATATGTTGATTGAAGAACAAGAAGGTAATGATTTTGAGTTTCAAGATCCTAACTTATAAGTTTTAGATATAAGAGGTGATAAGAAAATTAAAAAGAAAGAAAAATTGAGAAAAAAAAGAATCACCAAAAAATGATAAGAATAAAGATAACAAATTTTTGAAAAAATATCATATAAAATACAAAAATATTCAAGAATAAGTGACCAAATAGCAAAAACAACTCAACTATTGAGTCCATCAGATTTTTAAATGATTTATTTGTTCAAACAGATTAATTCAGAACAACTTAATCAATACAAAGTACATAGTTCTTCATATACAATGAGATTTTAAAATAGTTGCTTTTCGAAAAAACAATTTGTTATAAATTGAAAATTATTCTAGGAAAAAAAATTTGTTCCGACCATTAGTTTTTGCAAAACTCAAGGCAAACTTGAAATCAGCGCACGGAAAAACCCCTTTGTTAACATATGTTGTGTTTGTATTATTATTTATTTCCTAGTAGACGCTACAAACCTTATTAGGATTTATAATATATTATGAAAAATTAATCATTCAGTCATATGGTTGTAACAAATTGTATTTTGATTATAAAATTTACTGCTCCGGACATATGTTTCTAGTAGAATTAGATAACTAACGGCAAATTAAAAATCAGCTATGACTCAAACTCATCAAATTCTGTGTTTCTTACCTAGTTCATAAATCTCATATTCACGAAAGGATCATACAATTGAGTTTTTGAAGAATTTGATTTCGCCATATTCCGTTTGGAAAAAATGTTAATTATAAATTTTCATCAACACTTTTCATTTCACATAAATGTCGATTTTCTTCAATTTTTGTCGGAGGTTTTCCGACCTGAAAAACTTCGGGCGTTATAACACTACTCTGACTTGAGACCCCAAAAATCTAGTTAAAAGTTTCACGCGTGTACCAGATGAGGTTTTTCAGATGGCGCTATTACAACGCTTTCATTTGAGGTGAAGCCCCCACTTTTCAGAAGATTCTTCGCGTGTATCATATCAGGTTTTCCAAATGAATTTCCCGGCACTTTCGATCGCTTGTGGAGAGGGTTCCCCGAACTGCAAAACTTCTGGCACTATTACACCGCTCTTATTCGAGGTTCAGGCCCCTCGTTTCAAGAGGTTTCACTTGTGTACCATATCAGGTTTTTCAACACATTTTTTCGTCCGGCAAACCCGTATGGCATTTCCATATCCGACCTGTGCCGAATGCCAGAAATGGCGTTTGGTGATGTCCTAACTTCGAGCCCCCAGATTACAAGCTCAAACCTCGTGTTGTTCGATGCTGTTTTATGTAGCTAGCTCTCCGACAATAAGGTACTTGTTACTTCTTTGTATATACTTTGTACAGAAATCATTGAAACCATAAACAACAACTAGGTAGCTAAAAATAACTTTATAAAAATGGGGTTCAATTTTACACCGATTCTGATTCCGAAGATCCTCGGACAATAAATATCAGTAGCTGACTTCTAATTATCTTGAAAAACTACATATTTCTCAATCTGATGAGATTATCGCAAAAAAATCTAAAACTTACAAAACATTTAATTGAGAACAATAAAGATATTCTAATAATCATGGAATTGGTTACAAAGAGTACCGAAGCTCGGCGATGCTTTATTCGCCTTAATACTCAAATACCATCAGATAAATTCGATAAGGGGATTCTACAATTACTTGATCCTGTTGTTTTCGAATTTGATAATGGTTCCGCAGGAAGATTTCTCAACTCTTGATCCAATCGCCATGCACAGCACAAAATTGGTGTTGTTAAAAGCCTTGTTGGTATGTCTATACTTCTGTAAGGTAGAACACTTTATAACGACCACCAATAGTAATGGTCACTGACCGAACTGGGTGACCAGCCCTTAAGGGAAGTTCGATACTGTCGAAGGCGAGTGTGACGTCGCTGCCAAAGGTTGGGTTGTGTTAGGAAAAAGAGCAAGTCCATTGGGGTGGGTTGAGGATCCACTCAAGTATAGTTGGCATCCCAGCGCTACCAGCAGAACGAGTTAGCTTGTATGCCAGCTAACCCGTAAAAAGAGGAATGTGGAGGATGCAAGAAGAAAAACAGAGGTTATGCGAATATTGTTTATTTTCAAGATTTCCGGCCGATAGTGGTGGTCACTGACCAGAGTGCATGACCAGCCCTGAGTTTCAGAGAGAGGCTGCGTGACTTCCATCTTCGTTTGGATGCTTGCTGACCAGAGCAGAAAAACAGCTCTGAGAGCATTTGAAAGAACTGAGAGCTAGAAACCAGCCGTTAGTATTCCCCCTCAGAGCGGAAGCCATGTCTGATCGTTCTATCTGCTCATTGAGAAAATAGCTTTTTTGAATCTGCGGCGCCTAGCGAGAGTCGCAAGGAACAGAACGGCGTAGAAAGGCCCGAGAGTAGGGGGATGCGCACGCTCAAGTTTTTTTGGCTTTTATCTACACCTGGTTCTACTGGCATATGTATATAATACCAATCCGATTTGACACGATTGAAACCCGAAGTAACTCCTTCGACTATAATGGATCATCGTAAAGAATCGAATCAATTATTCAATGGAACTGTTTGTTATTACTCTAATAACACGAACGTTCCCGGAACGTTCCAAATATCCTACTACCTTGGAAATAATAAGCTGGAATTTTCTGGACCTACCGTTATTGTTATTCTAATATCAATTGGGAGGCCAGATCCTAAGAGGACCGACGCGCGGATTACGGCACGGATTTTGCCGATTAAATATTGTACAAGGGTCGACTTTTCGAAAAGTCTAAAAATTCGATTTTGATGACTGATATTTGTAGAGAATTTCATGGCGCATCTTCTTTGTGCTGTTTGTAAGTATGCACTTTTATTGGTTTTCTGAGATGAACTATTTTTTCACGGAAATAAATTTCAATACATTTTTGCGTTCAACTCGCTGGAACTTTGCTGGAGTGTAATATTTTTGTTTGAAAACTTTATTTGACATTCATTGAGGTGTTCTACGAGTGTCAGAGTGTTGATAGAAATTAGTAAGCACGTCAGGGCCGTATGATGGATTTTTGAAAATATTTTGTTTGGAATCTCAGATGCATTCATACAAACGAAAAAGTTGTGTGAGGAATTTTCGAGTTTTAAAACCTTACCGCGAAAAAATACTCCTTGAGGATCAAGGAAGTTGTTCCAAAAATTTTTAGATTGTAACTCATTAGGGGAAAGAAGTAAGAGCGTTCTGAAATTTCTGATAGCGTGCTGCGCTCGACGCAATCCAGTGCGTTTGGCACACTAGGCTAAAAGTTGCATCTTCTGAACTTTAGTAGATTATGCGAATCTAAGTTTTGGGAAAAAAAATTGGTTTTGGTATGTAAGTAATTTAACAACCTTGCAATTAAAATGCTAAATGACATTCCAATAATACAGCGGAATATGTTCATTGTATGCAATGCATTTTTGGCGTATACGTTTCTTTTCTTTCGAATAAAAGAAATTTATCTTTCATTGACATCGTTACTGGTTTTTTAAAAATATCGTTTTAAATTGAACCAATATTCAAATCAGGGTTTGAAGTTACTGGTATTGGCATTGGGGTCCAATGGTTATGTATTTTCGGATGCTCGAAGTTACGTGTATGATAATATTTTCGCCGAACGTTTCGACCACAGATGGCAGCCCTCCAGCTGCTAATTCTCATACGGTCAATTTAGGAACGAATGTAGAAAATTTTCCTTTTTTATTATCTGATAAAAATCGAAAAATTTTGAAAAGAGCCCACGTGACAATCGCGTTCTGAACTCAAGTGATTCGTGGGTCAGGCCGACCAACGTAAGCAGTCGATTACTGTCACGACCCTTCAAAATTTAAAGTAACACTCCCTTGATTTTCTTCGATTTTCTTAAGTCTTTAAAATGTACGACCTCTGAGAATGCTGATTTCAGTTTGGGATGTATTTGTATCTCATATTTATTCAAGAAAAGTCCCTGGGCTAGTTAGCCCTCTATGGAACAGGTAATACATAGTACAGATATAACTGTGAAACAGCAGTCGGTTTACGAAATATTAGAATACGAAGCCTGTAGTAATACACATTGAAAATAAAGATATTGGTGTATGAAGCAGTACAAAATTACAAAATTCTACAGTTTATCAATCATACAGCATACTCAATTCTCGAGTGTCACCAATGAGTGATTTCAAGAGCTGGATTAGAAGCGTTGGATAAGTAAGAAAAAAGGAGTTTTTAAAATTGTATTGTGAAGGTGCCTGCCTCATTGTAACAGGTAAGTTGTTCCAAAGGCGTGCGCCACGAATAACAAACTACCTTTGCATTCTGCAAGTACGATGAGGTTGGATTTTCAGTACTGTTTTCCTTTTACGGAGTTTCAACTGTGTTGGTTGGTCCTTATCAATGAAATGGAATAGATTAAGCAGGTATTGAGACGCTTAAGTGCTGAACAGACTATGTAACATATACCTTTTGAAGCAAATTCTTGAGTGTAGAAATGGGCCCGGATAGGTAAAGTTTGAAGTCGTCAGCATATTTGCGATACTTGCAATATCTAAGATTGCTACCACCATCAGAGGTGCAAAGATTGAATAGAGTAGGGGCCAGAGTGGGCCCTTGAGGTACACCTGTCTTGACCTCCCCACGAGCAGATTGCTCACCGTTACTAATTTTTACTCTTTCAAAACGATTGCTGAGATATGATTAAAAAAATTTGACCGCCATATCAGAGAGCTCAAGCGATTTGAGCTTAGTTAGGAGTAGATTATGGCTGACTGTGTCAAACGCCTTAGGAAAGTCGAAAAGGACAACAACTGTCACCTTCCTTCTATCCATAGCAAATTTAAAGTCAGAAGTTATTTTGAGTGTGGCCCTAAGCGTACTTTGCCTAGCACGAAACCCATATTGTGATGGGTTAATTAAACTGTTAGCTTCCAGATGCGACTTTGTTTGCTGGTGAAAAATGCGCTCTAACGGTTTAGAAAGAGCGCACAGAATGGGAATAGGTCGGCAATCTTTCGGAGATGTGGGGTTGGATATTTTGGGGATAGGACGAATAATCGCATCTTTCCAGGTATCAGGAAAAACTCCCACCTGGAGAGATGCATTATAGATATGCAAGAAAATAGGACAAATAATTGGGAAAGCAAGACGTATCATTCTGACAGAAAAATTATCTTAACCAAGAGCATTTGATTTTACCTCGTTAAATTTTTTGATTAAGGTTTCTTGTGATATCAGAGAAGAAGAAATAAGTGTCGTCAAAGGTAGAGGAGTCTGAGGTCGGAGGAGGGGAAGTGTTCCCCAGAAGAGGAGACTTAGTTGTAAACGTAGTTAATAGGTCTGCAGGAGAAAAATTGTTCTTGGGAAACACATGTTTTGGAGGAACAAGACCAAGCCGTCTCAATAGAAGCCATATATTCTCATTTCTCTTCCTGTTTTTTAAAGAATTATAATTGTATTGATTGAATGAATCATGGATTTTAGTTTGTACTAAGTTCCTCAGCTCACGAAATTCAGCTTGAGTAATACTATTTTTTGTTCTTTTGGTCAATCTTCGTTTACTATCCCTTTCTTTCATCAAGTCTTTGATGTAAGAAGTGATCCAGGGAGTTGATTTATTTTTAGCATGAGGGGTATTAAGGGGCGCAAATTTCATCAAAAGCAGTAGATAAAAATTTTAAACAAATTACCTTTCTATTGATGTCTTTTTCCCTGAAAACTCTATTCCAGTCATAAGAAGAAAGGTAATGTCAAAATTCATCTTCATTGATATTAGAAAGATTACGTATAGAGATATGAGTTTGAGCAGAGGGGGGAATA
Source organism: Neuroterus valhalla (assembly GCA_011762715.2). Classification (NCBI taxonomy): domain Eukaryota; kingdom Metazoa; phylum Arthropoda; class Insecta; order Hymenoptera; family Cynipidae; genus Neuroterus; species Neuroterus valhalla. Next base: position 9,279 of record WSXT02035557.1, read on the forward strand.
AAGGTGAACTGGTACTGGATGCTGATAAGGTCATGATAAGAAAGGAATGCAATAGAGTTTTGTGTGGAAGAGATAACCTTATCTAAGTCATCTACAATCATCAGGTCAATCCACGTACTTGAGTGATCAGTGTGATAGGTGGGACTATGAAGAACTATAGATAATCCTGCAGAGAAAACCACTGATTCTAAATAATGAGTCCTTCACTGCCCTCGACACAATAGCAAAATAGAACGACAAGAACACAATACGAAAAACTTCAAAGCACAAAAGAAATTTAATGAGGTATGCGATACTTCCTTCTTGTTCTTGAAATACAAGAGAGGAAAAAAATCAGAACCATTCTTATTGTTCAAATTTAAAAATTCGAAACTTCCTCACCCAACTTTTTTGTTTTTGTGAATGCATCCCAGATTTCAAACGAAATATCTTCGAAAATTAATCATCAGGCCCTGACATGTTTTTTATTTTCTATAAACTCTTTGACAGTCGTAGATTATCTTGAGGAATTTCGAATAAAAATTTCCGGCAAGAATATTAATCCCCAGCGAAGATCTCGCCAGTTGAACGAAAAAATGTACTAAATTTTTTTTTTTGCGGAAAAATCAGTTTTTCTCAACAAATTTAAAAAACGCACATACTTACTTTTATACAAAGGAGAATTTTGAGACATTTTGAAAATTCGACCTATGGACAATAATTATTCGGCGAATATGCGCGTACGTTCTTCTAGAATCCGACTCCATTTCATCTCGTGTACCAGTAAAACGTTCCTGGAACTAGAAGATTCGGAAAGTTTCGTTGAACGTTCTGAAAGAGCCCGCGGAACGTTCAGTGATATTGGGGTAATATTGTGAATATAACCAAGTTTCGCTATTTTTTGGACTGTAACTAATACAGAGGCCCCTTATTTTCTTGTTTTATTCGTGGTGCCAGAGTAATAAAATACATGTATAATTGTGTAAATCACCTAATTTGACCGTAATCTTGTACTTGTTTGTTCGAAGTGTGAAAGAGATCACACGACTGGCCTCCTGGCTCGGCAGCATTCCTATACTGTATTTTGAAGCGGACACACTGTCCAAATAAACATTATATTAAGATCTACCTTAACGTCTCCAATACCTGTATTATCCCTTCCCGGAAAAAATTAGATCGTGTTTGAAAACTAAGTATAGTAATTTGTTAGATCACAAATGGCAACCGTGACAGGACCCCAGGCTACCATCAACTAGTAGAGACTCTTCTATGTTGGAAACGCCTGAACGACCTTAAAAAGTCGCACTGTCATCTTCGACGACGCAATCTTCGACGACGCAATCTTCTGCAGACTTCTACCTGAAGGAAGGGTAAGTCATTCTTCAAGACCCAAGGATCTTATACCAAGCTTTTTCTACAGGACCTGTAGACAACGAGAGTAGAAAACTATCATCTCTCTGGGAAACTTTTTGGAGAACAAAAAAATCCAAGAATATGTAGAGAACACTTCTACTACTGTTCTGGGTAAGTACATGATTTTATTATCACATTCTCTCATGTGTGAAGACGAGAATTTCACCGAGTTAATAAAAGTACACCCAGACATACATCGTTTTACACAAGTGTCTCGGTAATCTAAGAATATATAAAACTGGATTTTAGAAGAAATAATGGTCGACACATTATTCTAGAGTGCTCATATTCTTGGAAATAAATAATTTGCTGAAAAATAAAACGTTTGACATACAAGATTATTATCTTATATATAAAGATTGAATTGATGAAGTCAACCTTTTATCTGATGATCAATGAATTTTACGGAACGCAAGGGTTAACTTTTTAGCGAATATAAGAATAGTAAGAAAACAGAAAGTGAAAGCGAAACTAGTATCGAAAGCAGTTCGAAGCATTGGAGCTCAGAAGCGAGTCGAAATTTCTACGAAACCGTGAATAATAATAGTAATTTCCTCGATTCACATAAGACTAAAATAAATTATTCGAAAATGTTCGGAGACATAGAAAGGTTTCTTTCCACGGGAAATATCGAGGGAGCTACGCAAGAGGAAATTTGAATATTGATATAAACGCGGCAAATGCCGTTAGCACGTCTAATGTTCAACGACTATAACCGAATTCTAATGCACCATATCATTTAACGGTAGATGATAGGAAAAACATAAGTGAGATATTGTTAGAGATTTTTTCCCTATAATAGTTACTGTTATGTTCGCGGGTAATCTTATTCCTGTACGGCCCCGGTCATGCTGTCCTTTTATCCCCCTAGGGGATCGAGTACCTAGGCGGGTCAAGGGGACAGTTTTAGTACTGCTTGGTACCTGGTCCGAGTCGCTTTTCTGTACGATCGTCTTGTTGTGTTTACTTGCTGCTTGCATTTTTTGCTTACTATCAACAGAGTTCGTTGCTATTTTCGTGATGTAGAGGCCTTTAAGGATGATGTACGGGAAGTGACCGAGGATATTTACGCAATCTCAAACAGTCAAGAAATGAGAGATGCGTTAATTCAGGCAACAATTAAGGGAATCCGTGCACAAAAATAAAGGGAGAAGCACAACGCATAGCAATGATAATAATTCCACCTCTCACAATGAAATCCTTGGCGGAGCACTGACAATAGGATTCGGTTCAAAGGGCAAATCTCTCTCTCAACTAACGAGGGAACGCGATCAAATGTGTCAAATTCCTAATGAAAAAGTAGCATCATTTATAAAGAGATAGCAAGACACAGACAGGCAAATTCAAGCATTAATAGATATTAGCCCAGTAGAATTCTGCGAATTGGAACGACGCAAAGAAGAGCAGGAACGCGTGAAGAAATTTATAAGCTGCCTTAGAACTGCAATAAAATATATGGTCGCAAATTCCCAGCCAGTACGTTTAAACGAGGCATATCAAACCGCGTTCCAGGAAGAAAAATATTATCTTGATGAAGAACGTGAACGAAGTCGGCAATGAGCACAATTCATAGCTTAAAGGAATCCGGTCGAAAATTTGCGATTCATTCAAAGAAACCCAGGGTCGCCTCAAAGAACAAATGAGAAATCAGCGTTAATAGGAGTCGAGAACACTTCAAAGGAAGTTTGCAAATACTGTATGAAACCAGGATATTCAGAGGAAAAATGCTTCACGAAACAAAATAGAGCGTGTGATGAAAATGTTCAACAACGCACAACGAACAGCAAGGATCCTCCAAAACGAGCGTAACCAATGGAGGAAATAATTCCGAAAAGGAAACGAGGGAAGAGAAGGATGTGTATCAGACAGAATCTTCCTAAGCGGAGGACGAACATCAGGACACCCCTTTATACGAATTGAATTGGGAGGATATCGATCAGAAATGAAAATAATACAAATCGAATAAACGAACTTTTGGGTAAAAGTTCACTTTCTCATTTACACCAAGGATTAGGAAACGAAATGAGAAATATTTTCATAGAATTTAATGATATTTTCTACCTATTAGATGACCCAATGCCTTAAGTTAGTATTGTAGAACATAAAATGGAAACAATAAGTGATGAGCCGATAAATGTACCCCTGTACAAACACCCGATTTTATTACAACCAGAAATCGAGCGAAGAAACAAAGAATATGAAGATAAAGGTTTAATACGCCCCTCATACTTACCATACCAGGCGAACGTATGGATGGTCAAGAAAAAGATGGATAGCAGTGGAAAGCAGAAATGGCAACTGGTAACGGATTTTCGAAAGTTGAATGGAGTTACCGAGCTAGATAACTACCCACTTTCTTTCATCTCGAAGAAGCATGTTAGATTCTGCGAAATACATGTCATGCTTACATATGGCTAACGGTTTTTATCAGGTAGCAGTAGCAGAAAAATACATTGAAAAAACTGCATTCTCAACCCATAAAGTCACTGGGGATTCCCGGCCACCTACCAAAGGATGGTAAATTCCAAACTTCAAGGTTTGATTGGGAACATCTGTTTTATCTATCTAGATGATTTGATAGTCATATGTAAAACAGGAAAGGAACATTTACAAAATCTCAGAACTGTATTTGATAGGCTCCGAGAAACAAAATTGATTCTCCAACCCGACAAATGTAAATATTTGGAAAAGGAATTGGAATATTTCGGACATTCTGTAGGTTTGGAAGGAGTTCTATCCTTAAAGAAGAATATAGGAAAAGTGTTAGACCGCCCACGTTCAAAAAATCTCAAAGATATAGAACATTTGACAAAGCGACCATCATCGCAAAAACAAACAAAATTTTTCCAAGAAGACATAGAGAAGCAATCGAAATCCT
>WSXT02035568.1:0-13548 GCA_011762715.2 Neuroterus valhalla
GCGCCCGACACTGAAAGAGCGTGCGAAGCACTCTCTTTTCCTATGCTTCAAGAAGCTCGCTAAATTTGAAAGCGCAGTAGTCGTATCCACGATGTAAACACTCAGAATCGCTATGACTTTCTTGACTCGCTCGATGATTTGGACTGTTTACTTCTTTCCGTGTGTCTGAAAGCATTTCCGTCTACAAGCTGAGGGTCCTCTTCTTTACTTGTTATTTGTCTATGTGTATAGTAGGATGCAGAAGAGGAGAGGGCTCGCTGTGTCATCCTGAAAGACACCTCTCCGGCAAGTGATGCTGTTACTTGTCACACGATGTTTTCCAGAGCTTTGAGCAAATCTGGTTTCCCAAAGAGACACTAATCCCTCTAGGGATCCTACTATATGTGAATGAACCGTCAACACTTTCAACAGATAGATGACAAGTCTAAGGGAATTTGAATCAAAAGCTTTCTGGTAATCAATCCAGGCTGTCGACAGACTGCGCTTGTGGTTTGCAGCGTCTTTACGGACACTCCGTCGATCAGCAAATTTCCGACAGCCTGCTGCTCCTCTTTTTTTATCCTCGTTGTCCGTGAATCTCACTCTACACAGGTCCAATCATCCGAACAATCCTGTCATTCAGGATAGATGTAAAGACCTTATACAACGTGTTCAAACAAGTTATTGGTCCATGATTCCTTGGGCTGGACAAGTCGCCTTCCTTCGGCAGGAGTACGGTTCGTCCGAACACCAGCCACTGCGGGATAAGGATCTCCGACTTTGAATATGAGTTGAAGATGTGGAGCAGATGTTGGTGAGTAGAAGTAAACATCTTCCACAAAAAGTCCTCAATACGAACTGGACCAGCAGCGGAGAAGTTCTTCGTGACCCTTATTGCTTCCTTTACCTGTTTAGCCCAGTTATGAGGTTATTGCAGAACATCTTAAAACGTATGATGTTCTCAGTGCCTTTATTCAAGGGATGTTTTAGTCCGTAAATCTCTTTCCAAAATGTCTTGACTTCTTCGGATTCTGGTGGGTTCTTGACAGAAACAGAATCATACTTCTTACGTCAGATAGTTCATGTTCTTTCAAAAAATTCTAGATTATTCCAAGAAATTACGAAAAATTATATAAGGAAAGAAGAGTCAATCAAATTCAATAATCCTTAGAATTTTAGAATCAGATGAAAATGACCAAAAATTCGAGGAATTTCAACAAATTTCAAAATACTTTTCTCCGGATTATTGCCAAGCACAGTTTCGAACAATAAATAATATTTCACAATAATCAATGAACGTACAACATTTTTTCCCCCGCACAAAAAGCAAGTATCTTTCAAACTGAAGTACAAAAAATAGGCCCAGCTGAGATAAATGTACCTATACAATATTTTTATTTAATCTGCAATAGTTATAAACTGCAAAATTCAGCAGAAGATCAAGTTATAATCCAATAATCAAATCAAAATGCAATTTTTGTTCAAACATTCCTTCTTTAATATCGAATTTGCCAAACTGTTATTCGGGACTTTGAGAACCTGTGCTTGGACTTTAAATGTTTATCATAATAGTATCGATAAATATTGATCGATTTTACTACAGAAACCTTTGAAGAAATAAATGAGAACAAACTGATCGCAAATGGAGACCAGGGGACGGCCATTAATAAAGTGCGAATGATTTTAGAAATTTTAGACTCCCTGCTCTCCTATTTCGAGGACTCGCAAGATTTTCGTGATTCTCTTCCCTTATCATAGAAAATTATATATTCTTACTCAGCATACCAATTTTCCCAACGGTAAACGAGACTTTAGAAGATTTCAGAAGAGATAACGTGATTCTACATGTTTTCAAAGAATTCCAAAGGGACCGAAAAACTTCTACAGACTCCAAGGGATTTCAATCTTTCGAAGAAGATATCTGTATATTGAAAAAGATTTGGGAAGATTCCTTTGGGTTTGGCAAAGAATCCAGCCGGGTGAGCATACGAAATTGGCCTCCGGTTGTAGAGGGTCCAAATTGATGGCATTAGGTTCGTTCCCATATAAGATGGGATTACACCAAAATGTAACCATAAAAACATGTTTGCAAATTTCGAAATTTTTTTTCAGTTTATGTTCTGAAGTGACACCTATTATACTTTGCCTTGAATGTGCCTTCATATTGAAGTTAAAATTGTTGTTGATGTTATTCATATATTTTATTGAAAATAATAGTTCCCAGAGTTAACCACGAGAAGATTGCGGTACATTTTTAAACTCCTTTCTACACGGTACTTTGGGATCGTGAGTTCCTACGCCTCTCACAAGCCGTGGTGCCTCAATATTGTGAGTCCAGTTGCTTCTCACAAATCCTGGTGCTTCCTTATCGTGAGTACCCTCGCCTCTCGCGGATCTTGGTGCTTCATTTTTGTGAGATCATTCGCTTCTCATAAATTAGGGTGCTTTATTATGAGTAGTCCCCTTCCCAGTCGGCATCGGAACGTCCTAAAGACGTCGTCAGGATGTCCATATGTGTTTCGAATCATGAAACTTGGCTTCTTTAAGACATCCCACGAAGCAATACTAAGGAGTAGTAACTCCGCATGTTGGGAGTAGGACGAGAAGCGTCCCAGAATTCGTTAATGTCTACTACGGATGAAAAGTAAATATCAGTTTCACGCACATGCGCAGTGCTACTTTCGATGTGACATGTTATCCCTACTCCCTTATATATTTTGACATCTGGATACGTAGGTTATGTTCGCAGGTTATGTTATACCATCGTTGCCATAGCAGCCGCCAGTGCGCATGTGCGCGAAACTGATATTTGGTTCTTATTCGTGGTGAACATTAACAAATTCTTGGACGCTTCTCGTCCCACTTCTGCTCGGTGAACACAACGGGAGTTACTACTCCTTAGTATTCCTTCGTGAGACATTCTTTGGTTGTTATCATATCTTCGAAAGGGCCTTCGGACATCCTCAATACATCCGCCAAAACACGTCTTTACTACAACCTTTGAACTCATGTTCCCACTTTTTCGCCTCTCACTAAATCCAAATTGTCCTAATCCTCATCGATATCACCTTGTATTATTGGAATGCAACATTGGGCTGACGACTTGGGCTAGTTGAAGAAGTTTTCGACCTAACATGAGACAAGTTATGTACGATATAGTAGCAATGTGGGAACAGTAGTCAATAGTCCGCATTCCATTATCACCCTTGCGTACATAGTGTGTCACCCCAGGAACGCCAAAGCCGTCAGGCTTGTATCTGATAAAGCAGCTGTATGGTCTTCGAGACATGTGCCGGGACTGTACTGTGACTTTGAGTATATTGGATTTCCCTCCAACGTACTCGAGAGTCAATTTCCCATCGTTATTAACTATTTCTGCTGAATAAGATACAGCTTCAGAAAGTTGGTAAGATCCAGAAAAAACGATCCAAAAATCAGTAGCCAATGTATTTTCCATATCTTTTTGATTTTCCACATCAACTTGTAATCTATCCTATAATCAAGAAGACGATAGTTTTGTTTTATTATATCAGGGATAGCCCAGCGAATTTCAATTACAGAACACGAGTGATTGGATTCTTCTGTTGACAATTTCTTTGACCTTTCAAAGCGAGAATTAGTAGGAACTCCAAAATTTGGTTCTTCCAACTCTTTCTTCTCATTTCGTAAAACTCGGTCAATAACAAAAATATCATTCCTCTTCAAAATTATGCATAAATCAATTTCATCTGCAATGATAATTTTCAAGATATCCGCATCATTTTGGTTTATAAAATATGGTTCAAGCATGTCTACTACAGATCAACTAGTCGTACAAATAGTGAATAGTAAGATTTTTATTGATACTCATTATTTGTACTTTTCTGATGTCTTGCATATGTACCATCGCCAATCGAAAGCGAATTATCTTGGACCATAAATCAATTCTTAGGGAATTTCTGTGATATGATTTCGAATGAGGTCATCTCTATTAACCTAAGTTAACCCAAAATGAAGTGTCAGAACGTCTTTCCCAAAAGATTTAATTATGCTTGTAGAATATTCCGAAGTTGGCTGTTCATTATCGATATTTAATACAGAAGCTACTATTTTCTTCAAAATCCTTGTACGTATGTAGTTTGAAAAGGAACACAGAAAGAGCTTGGATTACCCAATGAAAACTTGAATTTGTTTTTCTGAGAGGCCCGATTTCCCGATCTTATCAAGCAATCTCGAATCACATTTGATTGAATAAGCTTTCAACTTTTTGGATAACTCTAAAGCGTAGAGTCTTGGAGTGTTGTTTCAATCAGCCAAGTTCTTCCTCATATATATGATTTTTCGGGACATGAGTCCTACAACAGGGATTTTTAGCAGAGATATAGATTTTGCTCTTGATATTTTTGATCTTGCTACTTGCTGCAATCTCATTGCATATACATGCCTGAAGAAACACATGTGTGTTGGTCATAATATAGTTTTAAAACACACTAATTATAATACAGAACCTGTAGAAAGGACTTTCAAATCGTACTGCAAACTCCTCGTGGTAAACTCTGGAACTATGTTTTTTACATGCTAACTGCAGATTTTCATAACAGATATATTGTTCATGACGTACATGATTATATGAATAACATCAATAACAATGTTATCTTCAATGTCAAGAACTTTTCTGACCATAGTAAGATGTATACGGCCAGGAGCTCCGTGTACAAATCTTGATGGGGTATTGTTAGGGCTCTGACGAAATTCCCATTTTATTGTTAAGGTCCTCACCACGCAAATTATGATGGGCCATGCCAGTTTCGTTACACAACATTCTTGAGGACCGCCAGAAGGAAATTTGATGGGGCCCCTAATAAAGATCCGCTTTAATTCCTAATTCGGCTTCTTCACAAATGAATGCCGTTTCTTTTCTCATTCACAAAAAAAGTCCAATATAGCTCGATGAATTTTCGAATGCAAAAGCTAAATGCTCTGTTCGTTTTGAGGAGGAGGCATAAATTTAGTCTTTTGTTTCCCGTTGCTGCGGTTAAATGTAATCTATTTTGAAGGTATACGGTCAACATATCAAGTGATTAGTCTTCTTTTAAGAAATCCGACTAACTGAAAGTCGTAGGTTTCTCCCGTATCAGAGATGATTTTACAAAAGAAAATCATTTAAGCACTGGCACTATTAAAATACAAGAAAACCTTCTCTTATATCCAATACTCAATGCAAGCATGTTACGCTAGGAGACGTTCAGTCGCCATGATGCCAGATTAGGTTGAATACTTGCGATAGAGCAGGAGTGCACTTACTGATTAAAGATGGAGCACAATTTAAGGGGGCTAACTAATGGAAACTGAATCACGTCATCAGTGGAAATTGGCGCGCAATTCAAATTTGTCTCTTTCAAAATTTGTGTGGCCTATGCCTTCTCCTTCTTACATTTTTTCACTATAATAAAATATTAACGGCAATCCATTTTTCAGTTGTTACCTTCACAAGTTTATGTATTCTTCAATAAATATATTTATTTTTTTCTCATCTGCTAAAAGTTTTATATAATTCGTGTACTCGTCCCTATTAATATAACGAGAACAATAATTTACTATTTATTTCAACGTTTAGAGATTCTGAAGAGTCTTGAAGAATTTTGAAGGATTTCAATGTATTTCAAGAGATTTTGATATATTTGACGAGAATTTACAGTCGAAACTTTTTAAAGCATGTTTAATGAAAATATTTAGGGAGAGGGAACTAACGTAAAAAATGCTTTGCTTTCCCCCTCTCAAATGAGGATTCGCAAGATTTTTTTAGTCTTCCTTCCCTCTAAAAGAGCCTCACGTAATTAATGGGCGTCCCCTCCAATCTCAAGAGGAAATAATACTCTCGATTAAAATAAAAACGATTCTACTAATCTTGTACCACATCACCCTGCCTTGAAAAATATTAAATTTAGTATTCAAATACTTATATAATACAATTAGAAAATAAGAAATAAGTCTCTTTATTATTTCATGTAATTAGGTATATTAGTTTACTTATTTCTCATTTTCTTCATGTAACGTTGCAAAAGTTGCAAAAATTCATGTAATATATGGCTAGTGAGACTAAAATTAGCGACTAAAAGATTCCAATGAGAAGTTCTAATTCTTTCCTAAATCAAAATTACTTTAATCAGTTGAGTTATTGATTATAACTTTTCATTGAAATATTTTTTATCTTAGATCTATCGACAACAACACCTCCGTTACAATTATTTTTTTAGACATCAAAGGGAGCAGCGATATATACTAACGCACAGAGGTCCAAATTTGGGATTCACTGTTTGAGACAGGCAGGTTTTTTTTAAACGAATACATGAATGAGGAACTATATGGCGGATAAGGGTTTTTTCTAATTCACCATAGAAATTATAATTATGTGTTAGATTTAATATAACCCATAATAACATAATAAAATAGTAATCTCTCACCCAATAAATGTAAAGTTAATATTTTGTTACTGACAATGAAAATTTAGAGTCAACTTTGCCTGCTGCCAATGGGGAATCACTACAGAAGACTTCCGTTTAGCTGAACCGCTACGCGACGTAAACATTCGTTTAGCCAGGGAGGTGACACGAATTTTGCTTTTGCATTGGAAGCGCGTGTCAGTTTTGTGAAGAGCGGCGAGTCGTGAAACATTGGCGCCACCTCTGCTACGCCTGGTCTTCCCGCTGTCTGTTATTGTTTTGCATATGACAGCTCGCGAAAAACCATAATTCTATCGTATATTTGCCGTTTTTGATTGATTAACGTATATATTTGCAATAAAAGTAGGAGGGCTTCGATGTATAGCTCCAAACTGTCGATCAGTTTACAACTCAACCCGCTCAAACGGAGTAGGGAAAGTATTTTTTTCCGTTCCGAAAAATTATGTTGAACGTTGGCAACATGCAATGTGGGACAAAAAAGATTTCATTGTTAAACCTTGACATGTGGTGTGTGAAAATCACTTTTTGAAGGATGAAATAATTTGGAAACAGAAGCTTAGGCTTCTGATGTATCGGTGATGGCAGTAAGTATTATGATTTGTTTACACCTTTACACTGGCGTCCTTTAACCTAAAATAATCGAATGACTATGACCGTTTTATGACTATATTGATTTTTGAATTTAAATATTCTTCTTATTGCCCAAAATAAGGAATGTTGTGATCATTTTCATAGTGTATAAATTTTTGAATTATAGTTTTATTAGTTTAAAAATTTTTTGAATACTTCAAGACCCTTACTTTCCTTGAGAAAAATGTACAAGTATGTTATTGACAGTTTTAAGTTAACTAAGTTGTGACATTTATCTACAATTACATGTATTTATTTTGAAGTTCAAGTATTAAAATAATTTTTGATTGTAAAAAAATGATTTTTTGCAGTAAGAATTGTACAAGAAACCAAAATTAAAGCCGGGGGTTTGGCCATCTCAATTTCCAAACTGCCCTGAGTTTGACTTGATTCACAATGATTTGCAAAGTAATACAGTATTTTCATTCCCATGTTCCACGCATGCAAGCGATGTTTTAGCCTTCCTAATAGAACAATATTTACAAAGTCGATTGAGAGGATTTGTCAGACGAACAATGCCGGATGTCCAAAAGGATAATTTTGCGAAAAAGAAAGTGGCAAAGTTTTGTAAAACGTAGTTTTGCTTAATTGTGTGACTTTAATAAATTGTTATGTTGTGTTTTTGTAAATAATTTAAATATATATAATGATTTAAATAAACCAATGCGGCATTTATTACTCATATATACACTCCTACTGACTCACCTTCGGATCTTTCAGATCCATTATTTGAAAAAAATGTATATCTTCACATGGTAATTGAATTTTTTATGAAGAAATTACCAGAAGTACAGTTAAGTTGATAACTTTAACACACATAATCTTTCCAGCCGTTTAACGATGAATTGTACAATATACTCAATCTAAAAATTATTATGTGTATGATTTCTTGCTTATTTGCATCATAATATAATAATATATTAAGATCATTCACGTCATCAAGAATTCATTTATAAGAATGAAAAAATAATTTCATATTATTATTTCAGAATATTAGGTTTATTTATTTTGAACTTCAGAGACTTAAGCCTTATATTTTACATTTTACCAACTTCAAAATTTATAACCTTAAAACCAACATTTCCAGTGTATGTAAGATATATTCTCCGATCCTCAATACTTTTTCAATCGTAAAAATAGTCCATTTCTGCTTGATATGAGCCCAAAGTTTTTGAAATGATCCAAAACGTCCAAAACATCATCAAACTGCGAAAAATATTAAATCTGCCATTATTCTAACCAGCTTTCATTCAAATCTAAGGCGTCACGCTAGTGGCGCCAATGTTTCCTTTCCTGCTGTCCTTCGCAAAACTGACACGGCGCATTTGTATGGCGAGTCACCCCCCTGGTTTAGCTGAACTCGGGAGAAATCCCCACCACTGTCCCCCTCCGCATGGGCGTTTCTAGAGGTGACATCTTATTGGCTGCTACCGTCAGTTGCCGTGTCTACTCGAGCGTAGTGGGGGTAGAGGGGGCCGCTCGAGTTCAGCTTAACGAGCGTGGAAGCGGTAAGGTAGATGGGAGTTCAGCTAAACAAGAGTTCAGCTAAACGAGAGTTCAGCTAAACGGAAGTCTTCTGTATTTATATGTACAGAACATGACACAGCAGAAGAAATTATTTTTTGCCTGTTCAGCGATGAAAAATTATTTTCTTAAAAAGTTTCGTTTTTACAGTAACTTTATTTATGGAAAATTAAAAAAAATGGTAAGCAGTAGCTGAATGTGAATAGTAAATTCCTAATTTGGACCACTGTACAACGCATCATTCTTCTACATCACATGATCACATCGATATGTGCACAAACTGTCTCCAACAGATGTTCGAGGTAAACAATTTTTAAATTGATTTAATATCAATTTATCTTACTGTTAAATACTCAATTTTTTAATTTCGATCCCGCGAAAAATTTACTAGAACCTCATGGATCAAAAAATAAATTAATTCGGTTCAAAATAATCTAGAATGCAATATTTTATCACACTCTGAGTCTAAATAACTAATATTTAACTAAATTGAATTTATAGTATAAAAATAAGAAATCGGTAAAAAAATGACACATAATATATTAATAAAAAATAGTTTACTTATAGTTTTATTTTGTTTAACTTCTGTTCTCTGTTGGAGATGAACTTCATATGCGAATGGGCTTTACTGTCACAGTGATAAACATGATAAGGGTAAAATGACAACTCTCTTAAAAACAGTTAGTGATAACTCACAATGAACTAGTATGAACATTGAACACAATATCCAAAGGATTTTTATTACACTAAAGGAGACTGGATACTATGCTCAATTATAGATTTAGCACTTCTCAAGTAGTGACCGAATTTCGAATACTTCCTTATTTAAGGGTTTTGCAAGCAGGCCCTAACCTAAGAATTGAATAGCTCCATCGTATACTAGAATTACATTTTTGTTAGATAGTAAGGACATATTCCTGGTGTAAATCAAGTTTGCATTCCGTTTTAAAAATTGGCTATTCTTAATACACTTCGTGCAAGATGATTTTTTTGGATTCCAACCTGAGCACTCAAACAAATCGTTTTAAACAAGAAGTATTGAAATCAGCCAACTCTACATTTCGAACATAGGATTGAGTTGAAACAAGAGTAGGCCCTACTTGATATTTTGTTTGTCTACTGGTCTTATATAATTATTTGAATAACGATCAATTTAAATATTGATTTTTGAAAATTGTGAAGTAGCAAACAGAAAAAACATCAATATGTTACGGATATGTATATCTAGTCAAAACCGTAGTATCAAAAAATTTAGGTCTTGTCATGAAACAAAGATGTAATTCTAGTATTAATTGACTAGAATACGGAAATTCAATTTCGAGGTTAGGCCCTGGTTACAACGCCCTTAATCTAAATTATCAAAAATCTATAAATGCTAACAATTTGAACTTTACTATTCTAATAGGTGTGTATGTATCAGGGCGCAGTGAAAATGTTAAGAATTAACCATATTATTCTAGTCAAACAAAGGAAAATTATGGTTTGGCTTTAGAAAGTGGAACAAAAAAATATTAAAAGAAGTTAAATTCTGTTGAGTTTTCGGACCTAAAAATTCAGGAAAATTTTTTATGGACCAGGGTCCTGCGATGAATGTTAATATTTTTTTTAATGTACGTACAATAGGGTGGTCCGAAAATGCATTACAAATTTTTTTTTTCGAATTTTCATGCAAAACGCCCGAAAATTTGTTCGAATCCACAAAGAAATGAATGCATTATTTTGGTTTTGAAAAAAAGTATTTAGATGTGCCGCAAGCGCCGTGAAGTTTAACACGTATTTCCCCATAGGAAAAAAGACGTTTTTGTAAATTTTATTCAGGAATCTAAATATTAGATCAATCGAGTTCGAAATTCACCATTTCTCTTCACAATTGGTAACAGAATGCGAATAAAATATTACTTTTCAAATATCACCCCCATAAGTCTCTCTTCACAATTGATCACAGAATGCGAATAAAATATTACTTTTAAAATATCACCCCCATAAGTCGGTTTTATAGAGTCCCGAAAAACCCCCATAAGTGAAAAAATGTATTTTTCGAGTTTTGGCGCTAATTATGACTTTTTGCGGTTTTTTACGCAGATTATTTCAAATACATGGAATACTACTTTATACTGATAATTAGATGTTTATTCAAGATCTTAAAACAATTTACTTTTGTTTTTAGCAACTTTTTCTTAGAAAAAGGTTATAAAGTCAAGGTTTTTTCTGAATTTTTCGACTTATTTTCAACGTTTCAGTTAGAGCGAGGTTATAATCAATTAATATTAACACAAATAATTGCTCAAACAATCGGTTATTTTTCATAACAATATTATCTTAGAATAATGCTACAAAATTGCGGTTTTTTTCTGAAATTTACAACTTTTTGTCCACTTTTCACTTGAAGTGGGTGATTATTTAATTTAATTTAGCAAAAATAATTGTCTAAACGAATTGTGAATGTTTCTTCTAGATTAATACTACATAGTTTCGGTTTTTCTAAAATTTGAAACTTTCCATCAATTTTTAATAAGAGCAAGGTAATAATTAATTCATTTTGCAAACAAATTATTTAAACAATTTATTATATTATATTTATTTATTATTTTATTCTAGGACGAGACTATTTTGCCAGCTTTCTCAGGCGAAATAGCCTGCTTCCCTTATTTTGCCCGATGAAACTGACGAAATAAGGATGGTAGCTCATTTAATCCACCGGAATATATGCAGAAGGGGAAGGCGAGCAAAACATTTAGATTTATAAAGTTAATCATTCATCATTATAATATAAATTTTACAAATGCACCAGCCAATTAAATCATTCATCATTATAATATAATTTTACAAATGCACCAGCCAATTATGAGCAGCGAGTTGTAACCTCAAAATGTCAAAGACAGTGAAGCATGCTTAGTTATAACGAGGGTTGCCAGATGGAGCTTGCACGCCCAACTAAATATTTCAGGTTAGGTGGGGGAAATCCAAGATGTTTGCATGCACAGGACCAAAGATAATCCTGATTGCATAGGACGAACCTTCACTTCTTGAATAATATAAATAGAAAGTCAGTATAAATCAATGAATAGATGAAATATAAAATAAACTTATGGTGGAAAACTATCCTCATCCTAATTATTGGAAGAGCAAAGTTCAGTCTTATTCGATTCAAATTATTGCTTGTGCCTCGGCATGCAGGCATTTGGCCGGCTGAGACCTGAAATCATGACGTCACAACTTTACGTGACAGGTAATATGGCGGCAATACCGGGGTCACATAACTTCTGATACAGTAAATGTGAAGGGTTAAACAATTTTTTTTGTTAATATTTTTAGGAAATAGGGTTCAATATCCACAAAATGGTTTGGAGCAGACATTTTGCGGAAGAGAGGAAAAATGAGGCACGTTGAAATGCTATGAATTGAGGACAGATGTCAATTATGAGTTGACGGAATCTTAATCTAGTGTATTGTTGTTCGCTACATTTGAGGTTATGTACTAGGCGCGCAAAATTTTGTTGGTCTTGTTTCAAAACGTCATCATTTAATACTACTCTCTCCCTTCAAAATAAGCTATTTAAGAGTCACCAGCGATTCTCTAAAATTAATTATATGATTTTTAATGCTATAAATAATATTTTTAGGAAGCCAAAAATTAATTTTGTTATTTAGTAATAATAGTAAGTTTCATAAAAAAATTATATGCATAATTTGTTATTCATTATACGTTTCAAAATAAGAGAGATCAAGGGATCGTTGTGAGGAAGAGGGCGAAGGCGCCGTTGATTTTCAAAGTAGTCGAAGGTGTCGACGTATAGCCCAGTCAATAGAGACATTTAGATAGAAAAAATGTTGGGGTCCAATCTTTTGACGCAGAAAGTTTTCTTTTAGCGTCAAAATGAAAGTTTCACAGTCTTGCCCTTAAATTTGTGTACGCTAAATCCGCCTTCTTGGATTTTCATTTTTTTTGGTTATCTCACGTAATTTCTATTATACAACAAAAATGGTTGAACACAAAGTTGTAAAGAATTGTATTACCCATATTTCTTATCTGAACAATTTTTCCGCATTAACAATATTTATTGCCGATATCGGCCAAAAACTACGCAAAATTGTGACATGGGTTAAGTTTTCTCAATTTTTAGGCCATTTGCATAAAAAATAAGTGCCCTATTTATGTAGCGAAGTTGTACGACATGAAATTTCCAATAACTTTTATATCAGGAAATTTTTCATACGGACCATACATGACGGTCGGGAACGCGCTCAATAAAGCGCAAGATGGAAAAAGCGACTCAACTCGGGTATTGACAAAGAAAACATCCGTCGCGAGTAAAGAGGCGCTGCTGTGTCAAAACAAATATGGCTGCCTATGGGATTCGGCATGCATATGATTAGCATTAGTCTTAACATGTTTATTCAAGTAAAGTATAATTTATATGTTGTAAAAATGTTGCTACTCCCTCTAAAAACATTGTGTGAGTATGCTCTTGCGACGCAGTCTTCCAGAAACATGGTCGAAAGTGAAAAAGCGATCTTTCCTAGTTTTATAATCGTGTGTGGAACGACTTAAAAAGGGGAAGATAGAATTACCCATAGATTTCACTTAATAATCATGATAATAGCTCTATTTAATAATCACATAATAACGGTATATAAAACAAACTAGGAAACACATAATCATCAACGCTGAAATGCAGAGGGCAAACTGATATTTGTTGATCAGTATCTTGAATCTTGAGTCGTTTTCACCATTCGGGACTGCAAATTTTAGTACTTCATGGAAACTCAAATTAGTGTAGATATATTTTTTTTTGGTATCGTTTCCCTTTTTATGGTTCCAGGAGAATCCCATTTTTAAGATTTTATATTAACTTCATGAACTCCTCATGTACTTTGAAGGGGTCGTCCATAAATTACGTGACGCGAATTTCTAGCTTTTTATACCCTCTCCCCTCCCTGCGTGACGAACTCGTGACGCTAGCTCAGGCCC
>WSXT02035589.1:0-13548 GCA_011762715.2 Neuroterus valhalla
AAACAAATGCATGATTTGAACAGTTTTAGGCAAAAACGAACCGAATTTTCTTCAGATTGTCTTCGAATCTCATTGCCTCTGATACACATTGAAGTATTTTTCTCATCTGATATAATCTGCTAAATTGATCAATAATTATTATAAACAAATGCATTATTTGAACAGTTTTACGCCGAAACGGATCGAATTTCCTTCCGATTTTCTTCGAATTCCATTGCCTGTGATACATCTTGATGTATTTTTATAATCTGATATAATCTGTTCCATTTAATAACAATACTTATAAACGAATGCATCATTTGAACTGTCTTAGGCGGAAATGAACCGAATTTCCTTTGGGATGTGTTTGAATATCATAGCATGTGCTACTCATTGATTTTCTTGGACTCAAAATATCATTCAATATTTTTAGAAACGGAACATTCGAACCAAATTTCCATTATGGAGATCTCGAGCTCTCCATTGCAGAATGAATCATCCTTAAAATGAGGACTGAAATCATGCCATTTCCATTATGGAAATTTTGTTCGAATGATTCGCTTATAAAAATATTGAATGATATTTTGAGTCGGAAAATATCAATGAGCCTAACATGCAATGATATTCAAAAAGGACCGGGAGAAAATTCGGTTCGTTTCTGCAAAAACTGTTTGAATCATGCATTTGTTTATAATAATTGTTGATAAATTTACCAAATTATATCAGATGACATAAATACATCAAGGTGTATCGCAGGCAATGAGACTCGAAGACAATCGGAAGAAAATCCGAAGAAAATTCAGTTTTTTCTGCCTTAAGCTATTCGAATCATGCATTTATTTATAATAATTGTTCATAAATTTAACAAATTATAGAATTTGACAAGAAAACATCAAAGTTGATCACAGGCAATGAGATTCGAAAATAATCGGAAGAGAATTCGGTTCGTTTCTGCATGAAACTGTTCAAATCATGCATTTGTTTGTAATGGTTGTTAACAAATTTTATAAATTGTATTGGATACCACATTTTCATGATCACATCTCACCTCGTTGCTCTAAATAAGCGATTTTGATGCATAAATATACTCCACAAAAACATAGTCCATCATACTGGCTAGTTCTTGCAAAAAATTGTTTGTAACAAAAAACTTGACACATCGACAAATTGTTTTTCTTCGGCTGACCCTTTTGCACCAAACCTGAGGGCTTCTATCACTAAGAAAAATTTTCACAAAGAATTAGAGAAAATTTTTTTTTTCCACATTTTTTTCGCTATTTGCAGCTCTGAAAATATTTAAACGAACAAAAATTCAAAAATCGGAATCGACAAATTTCCTTTAGAATTCGATACTGAATTTTTCAACAAAACAAATTGAAAATCGTTGAAGAATTGTGACCCAGAAGTTATTTTGAACATCGTTTTTAATTTTGTTTAGGTAAACAATTGCTCTTACAAAAAAAAGTTACAAACAACAATTTTAGAAGATCGTGTGAATAACAACTTCTATTTTGAAAGTTTTGCGGTAGCACTCAGATCAAAAAAGGTATTTGATCTAAAAAAATGTCCGACCCTCTTTTTATTTGTATAATCTATCGTTAAGCAACAAATAAGCAAAATACGAGAAAACATCTAATATACTATTTTATAAATCTTATTTTTTATTGAAAAATGGTATAAACTGTTTCCTTTGTTGAAATTTAAGAACATCCTGCAAAGGTTTGATGGCCGGAAACTCGGATTAGGGCTTTCTATATGGTAGGGGAGAGCGGAGAGTTGTGTTCCGGAGGGAGTTGTGAGCCACACCGATTTCTGCATGCTGTGATTGCTAGGTTTGTTGTATGTACTTTTCAGTGTTTCTCTTGACCCAAACTAACTTTTCAGTAATCATTCATCGCATCTGCAGGCGTTCCTAAGCTTCATGTGAATCACATATATTATTGAATCGCATCGAAAGTTTTTTTTGATACTTGTATTTTAGGTATTTAAAGTCTTGTTTTGCAGACAAATCTAGAGAAAAATTTATACAAAACATTCCTTAGGCCATTGGCTCTCCACACAAAAAAGAAAATTTTGATAATTGTTCAATTCGTCGATAGCCATGCGTCCATTCTAAATAAGCCTGATATGAGGAGTTATGAGCCACAATTTGTAGGGAGTTGAATGGAGTTGATGAAGACTTCAGCATCATCTGTATGGACACAATACCAAAAAAAAATAGAAATGACGCAATACATTGTAACATGTGCGACTGTGCTGTGCACTTGAAGGGTGCCAACATGACGACTGGGTAATACACCTGTGTTAATTGTGAATCTGATTAATTTTTTTAAATCTTCTAGTTACATCAAATTTATCTCAAATTTCATTTTCTACTACTTTATCAAACATAAATTATAAAAATATGCTGTTTTCTGACATTTTTTTTTCATGGCTCACAACTCCCCACAAAAATTACGAATGCCGATTATTTTACTTTTCGCCGATCTGCAATATTTCAAAGACGGCGGTGAATTTTTTCAAATTCGTTTGTTCAGTAGTTGTGTTTAGATGTCCTCTAAAAATTTAACTTAAAACATTTACAATCCATCGATTTTTATGGAAGATATACCTCGAAGAAAAACCCGGCTCATAACTCTCCACTCTCCCCTACCCTTAAAATGAAAAAAAAACCTACTAACATGTAATTGTCTGATTTGCAATCAACAAATGAATTTTGAACCAAAAATGAAACAACTTTTTAACACACTAGTCAAATTTGCAACGGAAAGGATGAATCTTATGGCGAAGATTCATTTTTCTCGAAAAGTTCGTATCTCAAGCAAGTAGTTCGATATTCAACAAAAAACGATTCGTTTCACAAATTACGTACATTTTTAACAAAATAGTTAGATTGCAAACCAAAAAGAAGAACTTCTCAATGAAGGATATGGATCTTGAATGAAAAGCATAAAATTGGGAGCTTCAACTAAAAGTAGAAAAATCATGGATGAAAAAATAGCAAAAATACGAAAGAAAGGAGAAATTCCTTGAAAATAGAGAAGAAACATAGAATCTGGAAAAGAATAATTAAAAAAAGTGGAATAGGAAAGCTATTATTGAACAGGTCCGCCTTTATTTAAATTCGCAAATTTCGTTACTTCCATCACACGACGTACTAATTGTTATTTAATTTAGTAAGGTAACATCCACTGAGACCCCCACTCCTCATGTTGCCAGCCATAGGCTTTCGTGAGACTGTCCCTTCCCCAATCCCTTCCACCAACAAAATTGGAAACGCAGTTTATGTACGGCCCCATAATGTATTATGTAAACGAAAATCTGTTGCGTTTGAGCAATAAGTATGTAAGAGAAAAATCCTGATTTTTCTGAAGATCATTAATGTCCATTGAGACGTTTAGTCGCGTACGTACGCAGAACGATTTGAGTAAATCACGAAGCGTCCAGTAATAATTCAAGATAATACCGGTAATCTCCTTTTCTTGCGTATTGTTCAATCTGCTTCTGCGACTGCAATGATTGCGCAAAAAATTCTAACAGCTGTCCACCTACGGCAGCTCGTAAAGCGGACGGTTGAGTATGAGTACATAAAAGGGACCTGACTTTCCTTACTGTAAGAAAAACCTGCTCTAGATAACCGCCATTGCGTTCGAAATGCGTCTCCGACGTAAACGGAGTAAGGATCCTGGAAAAAAGGAGTGCCGTGTTCTAAGTAAGCGGAAATAAATCAGCACGGCGCTTCTGCTCGCATCTACAAGCTGGGAAACAAAGTAGATTCGCGGCATGCAGTCTGCAACAATTCTAGCCAATAAAAATTTCTTTATTTCGAGGAAAAACAAATATTTCAGAAATGTCTGCTGCAATTTATTCCTCTTATAAGAAAATACTCTCGCTCTGCAGTCTTTCAAAATATAGTAATATACCCGTATATATTTAATAACCTTGCTTCAAGCGATCATATTGTTATGGTGGAAATGGTGACAGAAAATGGTTCTTTTCCAAAATAAAGTAGGAGTACCTATCACGAAACAGACTTTGCGGATATTTTTATTGAATTTGGAATGATACTATAATTATGTATAATGAATGTGATATGATATGATATGTAATAATATGATTCTGAAAGTGGAATTATTGTCCCACTCCTGTAACTTGAATGCACTAGACAGTAGGCAAGTGTGCGTTGTACGTAGCAGCACGTTTAGCCGGAAATTTGTTTGAGTAACTACGGAATCATTTCTTCACAGTGTAAAGAACAATGTATGTGGAAGCCATGCACGTGAGAGGTGAATCTGCAAAAACAACGAAATATTGCAAAATTCATGCTGCTAGCGTGATGCAGAAAATGATATTCATTTTACATAGAAAATAGGTCTGTATTCAAACGTGAATTCCCCTCATGGTAGAAATATTGACATTGCTGTACTTCACAATAACAACCTACCTTTTCCCCTCTCCTCATTTTTCTTCTGCGCACAAGTTTTACTTTTAACCCAATTCTTAGTTTTGCACTGAGAAACCTGGGTTAGTATTTTTTGTTAAAAATCACCCTAGATTTTACTATCTGAACTTCGCAATGAGGGGCAAAAAGCATGTTTTGATATTATTTACTAATTTCAATAGCAACTCGTAGCTGATGTCAGAATTCCAAATTTATTAGAATAAAAACTAAAAGTGTTGCATTTAGTGTTAAAAAAACTTTTGAAGTATTTGTTAAACTCTGTTGTAAAACCGCAAGTCCGCACTGCACCATTTACGAATTTTAGTAGGAGGAAACAGTAAGTTTGTCGGATCATTAACTGCAGAACATATTAGTATTTACAAACTACAGTAAAATGATGAGCAGCGACCTTGCGCACCGAATTACTAACTGGTTAGCAAAATTTGCTACAGTCCGAATGGAAAAAAAAGAAACTCACATATGCTATTGAACTCGATACTGAATATAAACACTATACAGTATCATACATTAAACATAATTTCATATTAATTTAAATTTGGAATTGACAACACTTGAAATCGTATATTTTTGTATTCTGAAAACATATGATATTATTAAATTATAAGCTGAAACAGATAAATCGGGTTAGTTGAAAACGGAGCTGGCAGGAATCGAACACGCGTCTTCGGGGTAGCAGTCGGGCGATGATCCATTTATCTACAGAACATTATGAGAGATGGGAATAAAAACATCAATAGGACCTGAATGTTAGAAACTTCATTGAAAACTAAAACATATAAATCCGTTGATCGTAGATCGACACACGTCGTATACGCTTGGCTGCGCTTGTTTCATGGCTTGAAGTCTTCTGCTAAATCAGTAATTTTTGGAACCAATTTTAATAATCGGAGTTACCCTATTGCAAAAAGTATAAAATGTCTATAATATACATCGTGTTCCTACAGAAAATAGTAATTTTTCTTGCATAGTTAGTATATTACGCTATTCAAAATACTTATCACTCCTATTTTCTTCGCACAATTCATTAATTTCTCTACTAATTTTTCCTATATCAGATTCTACTACAGAAAATAAGAGAGCTTGCTATTATCAAATAAGAAACCTTCTCAAAAAAATAGTACAACTTATTATTCGAATAATAAATGCCGAAATTTCAGCGTTCTGCCCCAAGTTGATACCTATTTGAGTAATTTTTCTGATATAAAGCTTCTCAGTGTGCACACGGAAAAAATAAGTTGTCGAAATTTGAATAGACTGAGTTAACCATTTCTGGATAAGGCCGTAAGTATATCAGAATTTAGAAAGTCTTTGTTACAAAATTTCACAGATATTTATTGGAAGAGTATAAGACGTCAAAGAATTACAAAAGACTGACAATGAAAATCTGAAGCCAGTCAATGGAATTTCCGGTAACTGCCAAAGCGAGTGCATAAACCTTTCGAGAACTGTTAACAAGAATTTAGAAAACCGTGATGCCAACAAAATAAAATAAAAATTATTTTGAAAACTTTTTTTATCATCCCACTCCTATAGATTTTTACTTTAATTATTATTGTTCCTATAATAACATCAGGGGTGTCCAACGCAAGGTGGACGCGCTTCTCCTATCGCCTTCTTTTCCGAGCGCTTCATTGAGGATCTCCTCGTTCCACCACGGGCTTCGTCTGACTACGCCTGAACACGCCTACTTGCGCGCACCGTTCACACAGCCCGGCCACCGAAGACCCCTTTTCTCCTCGCGATCACCGCATGAACGCAACCAAGGTGGTAAGAGAGGGGATTGAAAAGTGACAGTTATTTACACTGTTGCTCAAGCGTTGGACACCTCTGGATTACACACGCGTCTTAGTGCACATAATATCGTACGCTTTCAACGCTATTGAAAATTTGAATCGCTGGAAGGTTCCGAACTACCTAACATACTTCTAACGCTATGTCCTAATGACTGTAACCACGCGGCTGACACAACACTCAGAATAATGTGTGTACAAAAATCTCGGTCGAACATGAATGCTCAAAAATGTAGGGTCGCGTGTAAAATATTTGGGCTCCGTTTCATCAAAGATTTCTTTATGATAAGAGAATTAGTGATAAGATGCAGTTTTCCGTCAAACTTTATTTTTATTCCGATGAATATATGAATCAATCGGTGTAGTTTTTGTCGACCAGGGTAGTTGAATTTAGAAAAGATGGAAGAATGCAGACTTCTGGTCAAAAGTTTTTCTTTATTCCTTTACTTGAGAGATTCCTCAGAGCATATAGAAAAGGTTTCGACGACTCATCGGTCGCCCTCAACAATTAATACGAGAATGGTAAATCTCGATCCTGTATAGGTTATGTTTTCTGTTGTCAGTTATTGTGTTCTATATTAAATGTAAATTGTTGTGTTCTTTTGTATAAGTTGCCAAACATGTAAAATAATTTTAAAACTTTACTCCGCCTGTGAGACGGAAACAATATTTTATGTAATATTAGAATTTATTATTGTGAAATATGTCAATTCTGTGACGTCCCACAGGTGGAGTAATGTTTTAAGATTATTTTATATTTTAGACAACTTATACAC
Source organism: Neuroterus valhalla (assembly GCA_011762715.2). Classification (NCBI taxonomy): domain Eukaryota; kingdom Metazoa; phylum Arthropoda; class Insecta; order Hymenoptera; family Cynipidae; genus Neuroterus; species Neuroterus valhalla. The sequence goes on from WSXT02035589.1 coordinate 7,008, forward strand.
AAGAATACAAAAATTTACATATAATATAGAACACAATAACTAACAACAGAAAACATATCCTATACAGGCTCCACATTGGCCATTCTTGTATTAATTGATAAGGGCGACCGATGAGACGTCGAAACGTTTTCTATATGCTCTGATTCAACTTCGAAAAATTTCAAAAGATTCGATAGGTACTATTTCTCAGTTAAGGATTCTTTTTTGAGACGCATTTTCTTTGAAAATTTGCAAGGTGTGTGATAAAAAGATTTATTACATAAAACGAATTCTCAAGAAATGGGTGTCGTTTTTCATTCACGAAATCATCTGCCAATGACAAGAAAATTGTAAGAAAATTTCGGCATATGACAACATCATAATATAGTTGCATACACTTTTGAAACACTTCCAGGTTTTTGGCAATTTTCAACGAGCAGATTTATTCTTTCTACTACTTGTAGGAGAAAGAACGCCTTTATCAAATTTACTGATGATTATTCAGAAAGAACCTGATGTATCAGAAGACATTGCCAAACAAGAAAACTTTTTGTTCGACTTAATCAGTTTAACAAACAACTTACGATTTTTGTTAACTTCTCACGAAAAATCGACCCTCCATTGTCAGAATAAGTGCGGGATGATATGGATATAGACACAACTACAAGATGTTCTGTGTTTTTAAACCAATTTTCAACAACATCCGCCCTGCAAACAGAGTCAAAAAATGATAACCTCAAATCTTAACATTTTATTTCAAATATAATTAGAATCTGTCATCTATTAGAATGCAAAAGAACAACAATACTTTCACATACTGAAGGTCTAATGTATAATCTCGTTCTCAATATTATCATCCTGAAAAAGACCGTCGAAGAACGGTCGAAACGTCAATAAACAAAACTGTGAGTCCGTACAGTTAGTTTTAGCAATAAATATATGGACCAGTGAACATGAACATTGAATTATTTCAAACTAACATATTTAATTTGCACATCACTTTTCTCAAATTTTTTAAAAGCTGACCTCACTCCTGATGAGTGTGACGTATTATGTGCACGACCCCTCATAAGTTTAATAACAAAAAGAAAATCTGAGACTGTTATTTCTTGTTACTTAGATGTTTATTCTATGGTAAGTTTACTTTCGTTTTCTTATTTAGTGTAAGCTGATACGTCACAATAAAAAGGATTAGAATATTTATCTGTGAATAAAACTTTTTTTTTGATTCGCATTTCTGACTTAAAATTTATTTTATCTCCTTCCTTCAATTGTGGTAGTAGAAAATAATTGTCAGCCATTTATTATGTTCATAAATATTTGTATTATATAATTGCCTACAAATACAACATGCATTCCTTGGCCATAGAATAAACATCTGAATACGAGGAAATAACAGTCTAAGAATTTCTGTTTGTTTATAAACTAAGAACTTTAAAATCAGAGATATTCGATTTGAACAGAAATTGACCAGATTCCTGTTGTAAATGAAGTTCTCGAGCAACACTACACATGAAAAGTATTCTTATATGTATATGTACACATATTTAGGTAGATTTATACATTTACAATGTGTGTGTGATCAGCCGTCCGTAGAATATATTGGTGGTATTTGTTGTGGCAAAAGTGTAATCTGTAAAGATTTGGAGGCCAAAACCCCACAAAAAAGTCGAAAAAACGAGGTTTTTGATTTTATCACGATGATCCTAGGAAAAATAAAAATTTCCTAATAATCCATTGTATTCGTCAAGAAAAACCATACATTTTCAAGATCAAAAATCTGGTGCAGCTTTTTTTCTGAGCAAAGTTATCGCACCCTGAAATTTTTTGTTTGTTAGATAATTTTTACATGCTCATCATTTATGATTGAAAAAGTATGAGAATCGTCTGAAATTTTACATCTTTAACTCTCAACTGATCTCTACGTTTTGAGATCCCCTGAAGCCGAAAATCAAGTTTTGACGATGGTGTCTGTCTGCTGGTCTGTATGTCCGTATGCCCGTCCATCCGTAAACACGATAACTCACGAAAAAATAGACGGATCAAATCGGCCTTTGACACAATTGTTCATTGGTCCAAAAGAAAGGACGAGTTCGTTAACTACCTATTTTGAATAAAAAATGAAAGAGAGGGAGCATTTTGAAAAAATTTTGGACTTTTTTAACAAGATATAAAAATTGTAAGTATGGTTCCTGATAGTGCATAAAAATTTGAATAATTAATCCAAATGATTTTTTTTTTGGTAAGAACGAAATTGTCAGAGTAGTGGAATTTTCGGAATTCAGAAATATGAATCAAAACGAGAATTTTTAGCCTAATAACACACGAATAAAAAGAAAGTCGTAGAGAAAAAATGTTTCTTCTTGGAAGCCTCACAAGATCATTACTACGACTTTTTGTATTTTCACGAAATTAGCATCACCCGAAATTCCACTTCTTTTTTTTCCAACGGATCTCTACGTTCAAGGAACCCCTGAAGCCGAAAATCATGTTTTGGCTATGGTGTCTGTCTGTATGTCCGTCTGTCCGTCTGTGAACATGATAACTAAAAAAAAATGAACAGATCAAATCGGTCTTTGATACACTTGTGTTTTGTAATAAACAGCGCATTCGATTTCTCTTGTAAAGGTATCTTAGATACTAAACTTTCATATAGAAACTTCCGTCGAAAGTCGAGCGTGAAGCGCGAGTGCCACGATGAGAATGTTTACGTTGAAGCCAACAGAGCTTTGAGGAATGTAATCTTCGTCTATTTCTTATTACGTTATATGTTAAGAATATGAGGTTGCATTGGTTGACTGGGATCTAAAAGATATTGATTTGTTCAATTTTCTTTCAAATCTGCATAATTATTGAGATGAACAATAGCAAGAGCATTCCAAATGTGAGACAAAAATACCCGAGCGCGCAGCGCGAGGTTTGAATTGTACAAGCGCGAAGCACATCGATCATAAACTGTACTGAGGCTCAGATTGCTGATCAGGTTCATGATGTACTTACATAAGGTTACAAATTTAGCACGCCATTTTCAACTACTAAAAATCAACATATCTTCGGAACAGTAAGAAATGCAGAGGATCAAATAGATAAGAATCCCGAAAATTGCAAGCCGAGTGAGAAAAAAGAATTTCTCTGTCAAACCATTATATGAAAACACAAAACTTCGTTTCTGACTCGCATTGATTTCTTGCTGGAAGCATTTCAGACACTAGAACCTTTTTTGAAAGCACAAAGAAGTCCGTCAACAACACGTATTCATTAACTTGGCATCCAGATAATGGTTTGTTTTTTATCTGTTGACTTCACCTCCTTATACATTCCTAAATACTAGATTGTGAGGCGGTTACGATTTTGAAATCCATAACAGATAACAATTCACTCATGAGAAATGACACAATACTAGCATTATTTTCCTTTAGAACTGACATCATCTAGAGTGATGATGGTTTCGTTTCCACTAACCAACTAATTTGACTCCCTTTTAAAAGGAACCTTACAACACGAAATTGCTATCATCAAAAATTCGTATATCGCAAGATATACCTCATAAACTTATTGAAACTAGAATCAGACCCTTATGACTGCTTTGACAATAAAAATGATTCAAACTTATTAATAAATCTATCTAATGAGTATGTCCTAATTTTCGTAAAATCGGCGCCTCGGCTTTTTTATGTACAACGTCACGTTAGTTGATTAACTTCCAGTCTATCTATGGGAGCAGGATGCCCTCTGCTTCTTCTCTCAGACAATAATGTTTTTCCTATAATATGTTTTTCCTTTCTACATCTGGAATCAACCCCAACTTAGTTCGTCAATATGATAAAGCTAATTCTTCTCAATATCGATACCATTATGAATTTTTGAATATGCTAGTTATGAAAAGTTCAATTCTAACCTAACCTCTCTATACTCAAACACTCATCTAATAACTTAGGCTCATAAAAGACTTAACCCTTTATTTCTTGAAAACAAACATTTTTCTATAGAAAATCTGTATTGTTATCTACTTTTCATTGATATCTGAAATCGGAGACCCTTCACAACAGAAAAACACTGAAGCAAATACTCCAAAAGTTGATAGATATTGTGTCTTACACCTTATGTATACTAACTTATGATCTTGACTCAAATTCGAAACATCGTAGTTTTTTTTCAATTACTCTTTCATCAAATACTTTCTTCATTAGAATATTATGATTTTCCTCTTTATCGCTTCGAAAAGTTTCAGAAGCAATACTCCTGACGAAGAGAATGTGGATTCCTGAAACGTTTGGAAAATTAAATTTCTGTTGACAATCTATCCTTTAGAGCTGGGTTCCCAACAACACTCCTTGCTGCTCCTTCTATCCTCCTTATATAAATTTCAGAGTTGCTGAAATTATTCACGAACTTGTCAGAAATTTTAAACATTAAAGTTTAAATTCTTTTTGGCTCAATACCGCAATACCTATTACCAAGGAAAAAATTACACAAGAAGTCCTCTCAGTAATAGACATAATCTAGATTGAATATTGAAAAAAGTAAGAAGAGATTGAAGAGTGCTCTGCATTGAAGTTAATTAAGGTTATCGAAGATTGGACCCAGCATTACTGACACCTAAATGGAAATGTCTGTGTTGCCTGGGAAATGTTAATGTTGTGACTCGGTGTACCTATTGAGCGCATTTCACGATCAGCGACCGACATTAAATTACAGGTAATTAATGTCGCGACCTGTTCTCGCGTACGTCGATCCCTCGATACTAACTTGGCAGGAATGTAGGCATTCATCGATCTTTCCAGATCCGCGGATTTCGCTTTCATTTTTCGCGATCTCAGCGGTTTGTTAGCGCCGCGGATCGCTGGTGAGATCAAGGGATAACGCCACTACCTCCAGCCTTCAAGACGAAAGCTACCGGAGATTTAGCGGATTACACAGCACCTACGCTGCCTAGGCGCGTTCTTACTTGGTCTTTTTTTTGGATTCATTTCCGAGTCACGACCACGAAATTCTTAGCGATTTCAAATTCCGTTTGAGAAATACATTCTAAAGTAAAGGACGCCGCACTACTTGGTGAGGAAAACAACAGAATTATCAGCAACTTCTGGCGTCCCTGATTTGAGGATATCTATGACTTATCCCTCTCTCTTCTCCTCATTGACAAACGTAGTTTATTCCTAAATACTCTCAAATATTTGTTCTTTGTCCTTTTCTTTACCAAATAATCTCATTTTTTACCTATGAAAATGAATTTCCTATCCAAACAAGGAGATTGATTTACCACCAAAAGAATATCTTCGAAGATGCATGAACTTCCTATAAAATTTTTCAATTTCCAACTGATGATCATAAGTTTTTCCTCAAAAATACAATGCCAAAATTTGTTTGGAATTACTTGTTTATGAGGATAAAATGAATTTTCAAACAAATGAATTCAAAAAAAGAGAGACAGTTCTTGGGATAATAGTTCAGTTCGTAAAAATATGGATAAATTTCTAGCAAGAAACTTGATTTTCAATCAGGGAAGATAAATTTCGAACCAAATAATTCAATTTCCAATCTAAGAAAAATTACGTCAGCCGTCTTGGGACGCCAAGTAGGTGTGATAACTCCTTATGATAAAAATTAAAATTGTTGTTATTTGAAATCTCTGAACATACAAAGAAGAAAAAAAGGAAGGAAGAATGAACGGAAGGAAGAAAGGAAAAAATGTAAGAAAGAAGGAAAGAAGGACAGGAAAAATGAGAAGAAGGAAAGGAGAAAGAAGGGAGGAAGAAAGAAAGTGAGGAAGGAAGGAAGGGAGACAGAGAGAAAGGAAAAGGAAGAAATACAGGAAGAAAGGGAGGAAGAATGGAAGGAGTAAGTGGAGGAAGGAATAAAGGAAGAAAGGAAGAGATGGAGAAAGAAAAGAAGGAAAGAAGAATAAAAGCAAAAAGAGAAGCAGAGAGGATAAGTGAAAGGAAGAAAGGAAGACAGAAAGAAACAGGAAGGGAGAAAGAAGAAAGAAAGGAAGCAAGAAAGAGAAATAGAAAGGAAGAAAGAAAGAAAGAGAGAAAGAAAGAAAAATGTGGAAGGTGGCAAGAAAGAAAGGAAGGAAGTATGAAGAGAAGAAAGAAAAAGAAGAAGGGCACATTTTATCGCGCTTTCCGCACGGCTCGCAAGTTTGAGCGTACCTGGGGTACCGTCTGTCGAATCTCGTGCTTCGCGCTTGATAATAAGTTCCCCTCACCTTATGCTCTCAGTCTTCGTACTTCTCTTCATTATTGTATGGAGCTTTTGGAACTGAAAAGCAAAATTTCGTGTACTTACTTGATGATTGTGATTTCTCTTCTGTTGAAGCTTCTTCGACTTCTGGGAATACAGTCGTATTACGTATCTCGTGCTGCGCACTCGATTGAAATTTGTCCGAAAGCGAACTTTTCTATATTATCATTAACTATAATAAATCGAATGTATATTACATTACTTTGTAAACCTCGTTACATGTAATGTTTTTCAAGAAAATTTAATTGTCCCTTTTATTATTATTATTATTATTATTATTATTATTATTATTATTATTATTATTATTATTATTATT
>WSXT02035611.1:0-13546 GCA_011762715.2 Neuroterus valhalla
AGGATACTTCGGGAAATTTCAAGATACTTCATGAAATTTCAAGATACTTTATGATATTTGAATATACTTAAGGATGTTTCAAGATCATTTAAGATATTCCAAGATATTTTAAGGTAGTTAAGAATATTTGAATGTCCTTCATGATAGTTCACATGCTTTAAGATACTTCATATACTTCAGGATGTTTTAAATACATCAGGATACTTCAGAATACTTCAGAACATTTCATGATGTTTCGAGGTATTTCAGGATAATTCACATACTTGAAAATATTTCAAGATACTTGGAGATATTTCAAGGTGCTTTGAGATATTTGAAGATAATACAAAGGAATTCAAAATATTTCAATGTATTTCTGGATATTTCAGGGAACTTCAAGACACTTCATGAAATTAGAATGTACCTAAGGATGTTTCAAGATAATTCAAGATATTCCAAGATATTTTGAGGTACTCAAGAATATGTAAATGTTCTTCATGATAGATCACATACTTTGAGGTACTTCATATACTTCAGGATGTTTGAAATACATCAGGATAGTTCAGAATACTTCAGAACATTTCATGATGTTTCAAGGTACTTCAGGATAATTCACATACTTGAAAATATTTCAAGATACTTCGAGATATTTTGAGTTGCTTTGGGATATTTAAAGATATTACAAAGTACTTCGAAATATTTCAATGTACTTCAGGATACTTCAGGGAATTTCAAGATACTTCATGAAATTTCAGAAACTTTATGATATTTGAATATACTTAAGGATGTTTCAAGATCATTCAAGATATTCCAAGATATTTTAAGGTAGTTAAGAATATTTGAATGTCCTTCATGATAGTTCACATGCTTTAAGATACTTCATATACTTCAGGATGTTTTAAATACCTCAGGATTCTTCAGAATACTTTAGAATATTTCATGATGTTTCGAGGTACCTTAGGATATTTCACATACTTGAAAATATTTCAAGACGCTTGGAGATATTTCAAGGTGCTTTGAGATATTTGAAGATATTACAAAGGACTTCAAAATATTTCAATGTATTTCTGGATACTTCAGGGAACTTCAAGACACTTCATGGAATTTCAAGATCCTTTATGATATTTGAATATACTTAGGCATATTTCAAGATAATTCAAGATATTCCAAGATATTTTAAGGTACTTGAGAATATTTAAATGTCCTTCTTGATAGTTCATATACTTTAAGATACTTTATATACTTCAGGACACTTCAGGATACTTCAGAATATTTCATGATGTTTCAAGGTACTTTAGGATATTTCACATACTTGAAAATATTTCAAGATGCTTCGAGACATTTCAAGGTGCTTTGAGATATTTGAAGATATTACAAAGGACTTCAAAATATTTCAATGTACTTCTGGATACTTCAGGGAATTTCAAGATACTTTATGATATTTGAATATACTTAAGGATGTTTCAAGATAATTAATTCAAGATATTCCAAGATATTTTAGGGCACTTAAGAATATTCAAATGTCCTTCATGATAGTTCATATACTTTAAGGTACTTCATATACTTCAAGATGTTTAAAATACATCAGGATACTTTAGAATACTTCAGAATATTTCATGATATTTCAAGGAACTTCAGGGTATTTCACATACTTGAAAATATTTCAAGATGCTTCGAGACATTTCAAGGTGCTTCGAGATATTTGAAGATATTACAAAGGACTTCAAAATATTTCAATGTACTTCAGGATACTTCAAGGAATTTCAAGATACTCCAGGATATTTCAAGTACTTCAAGATATTTATGATATTTTAATATACTTTAATATACTTCAAGATAATTCAAGATATTTCAAGATATTCTAAGTTACTTCAGAAGATTTCAATGTACTTCAGGATAATTCATGTACTTTGAGATGATTCATATACGTCAGGATGTTTCAAACACTTCAGGCTACTTCAGAGTACTTTAGGATACTTTATGAAATTTCAAGATACTTTATGATATTTCAAGATAATGCAATATATTTTAGGGTACTTCAGAATATTTCATTGTACTTCAGGATAATTCACATACTTCAGAATATTTTAAGATACTCCAGGATATTTCAAGTACTTCTAGATACTTCAGGGTATTTCAAGATACTCCATGAAATTTCAAGATACTTTATTATATTTCAAGATAATGCAATGTATTTAAGGTACTTCAGAATATTTTAAGATACTCCAGGATATTTCAAGTACTCCAAGATATTTTATGATATTTTAATATACTTTAGAATACTTCAAGATAATTCAAGATATTTCAAGATATTTTAAGTTACTTCAGAAGATTTCAATGTACTTCCGGATTATTCACATACTTTGGGATAATTCATATACTACTGGTTGTTGCAAATACTTCAGGATACTTCAGAGTACTTTATTATACTTCAGTAACTTAAAGTTCCTGAAATAGGTTGGGAAGGAAGAGTTTTGTGTAGGGAGAAACTTGTGTAGCAAAAAATAGCCTGTATACTCATATTTTTTGGCTGAATTCAATAATTTTTGATTGAAAATTAGGATTAAAGAATCTACTCTGTTATCATTTATTGATTGAAAACGTATTTTTCTCACTTACTAATTTATTTATTCAGTTGGAAATTGATGTATTGGGTTTTAAACTCGTCTCTCTAAGTGAAAAATTATTATTCTTGTTAAAACATCATCCCTCGAGTTTGAAAATTTTGTAATTTATTTGAAGAAATAATGGTTTGATTTGAAATTTACCTATCTTGTTGACACCTTTTTTTTTAAATCAAAAATCGATCTGTTTTAGTCAAAGATTCAAAAATTTGGTTGAAAGGGTAACTCTTTTATAGAATCAATTTTTTTTTCTTTTTGTAGAAGCTTCATATATTCCAGATGAAAATTGAACTATTTTGTTTAAAATTTATGTTGTTTTGCTGCGAAATTCATGTACGTTGATGGAAATTAATCTACATTTTGTTGGAAATAATACTTTTATTTGAAATTTCAGGGATTTTGAGCGATTCAAGTACAAAAAAGTTAAAGATGTCCTCTTCATATCTGTTTGAAAAAAAAACAAAACAAAAAAACAATGTGACTGCAATTGTTATGATCGTAAAGTTGGACTAGCAGATTATTTGATCCACTAGATTGAATCATTCTCAAAAAATGGTTGACATATATAATAATAATGAATAATAAAGGGAAATAATGAAAATTCCAGATATTCTATAGTAAGGATCTGACAACTGCCCTCATTGAAATTGGGACAAATGGGGCGATTTTCACGTGAAAAGCATATGTGTTATTCCACATCAAGAAAAGGTACCACTTTGTCGGTATGAAGTTGGGCCTCTATATGGCTATAGGCATATTATGAATACGTTTTCGAAATTTTACGCCCATGATGACCCCCTCGCACCCTATGTTGAAAAATGAGTCGCTGGGGCACCATTGAAGTTTGGAACTTCAAAAATACTTTTCTAGAAAAACGAATCTAAAGTTGGCGAGTGCCATGAGCACGTGTCACATTTATTCTTGAAACATGAAATTTACTCATTTCCGGTCACTTCCGGGACCCGAGGATATTGTCACCGAAGATTCAATGGTGTCCATACTGTCCATATAGAATATATAGATTGAAGTATGATTTCCCATAGACACCCCAAAATCTATATTTGATTCATACTTTTTCCACATGAACACATATTTTGTACTGAAGAAAGTTTTATCAAAAGTAGAATTTTTATTGTTACAGTGAATAATAGAAATAAGAGTTTCGAATTGAAAAAAAAATTATTATATCAGAGGCTCGCTAAATGTTTTGTTTTATTCCTTTTGTTTCTCCACAGAAAAATTAAATAAATTAAAACACAGAAAAATGAATTAAATTCCTTTGTCAGATGATAATTATATTCTTATTTAGCTGATACAATAATCACTTCAATTATTAATTTGATGCTTTTATCAACATTCTTTCTGGGGACCGTTCAAAATATACGTCACGATTTTTTAAAAACTTTTTCCGCCGCTTTCCTCTTTGATTTTTGAGTTTGTTTTTTGCTATTATCGATTGCGATTTCCCACAAAAAGTTTGCTATAAACCAAATAGCTCAATTTTTGAACGAAAAAAAAGAATGAAACAAAGCAGTTGAATTTCCGATTCGATCATCAACATTTTTACACAATGATCACATTTTTAATAAAATTGTTAAATTTGCAATCCAATAGTTGAATTTTCAAGTTACAAAGATTCATTTTCGATCCTAAGATACCAATTTTCAACAAAAGGATTGAATTTTCTGCCAAAACAGATGATTTACAAAGCAATCAAATATTCAACAAAATAACTAAACTTCCAATAAAATAGATTATTTTTTAACCATATATTTGAATTTTTAGCCTGCAAAGATCAATTCTTTACCAAGGCGACCATTCAAAAAATACATGAGTTTTGGACCGAAAAATTGCATTTTCATCTGAAAAACATCATTTTTGAACCAAAAATGGAATAATGTAATTTTCAGTCTTAAAAGATACTCTTTGCAAATCATTAATAAAAAAATGAACAATTCACCAAATAGAATAGTTTTCTATCCAAATAGATAGACGCCAAAAATGGAAAAGTTTCATTTTCAGTTTAAAAAATTATTCTCAAATTGGATTAAAAAGAAAAAAAAGTTGCATTCCTAAATAGTTGAATTTTTAACCAAAAATACTCATCTCAAAAAAGATGCATTCTGAACGATGCAGGTTACCTTTCAACCAAGAAGCAGAATTTTCTTACAAAACAGTTTTATATTTAACTAAAGATATAAATTTTGAACAAAAAGTTAATTTTGAACCGAATCGTTTATCTTTTTAATTTTTTTTTTGGAATATGAAGCCCGATAATATATCGTTACAAAGTATTGTCGTATTTTAGTAAAAAAGACGTTGAAAATTTAAAAAAAGTTAAAAATTTGAATAAATTGAGAATTACATATACACATACATTTTCAATCGAATAAACATAGACCCATTATAATTTGAAGTATTTTTTTTTGTTGGAAATACAACCATTTGGTTGGAAATAAAATCCCTCTGTTAAATTCAACTTTTCTTTGGTAGGAAATTGAACTATTTAATTAAAACTTTATGTATTTTGTAAAAGATTCTTCTTTTTGAAAAGAAATTAATCTCTTTTGTTTGAAAATGCAACCATCCAGTGGAAAATTATTCTCTTTTGGTTAGAGATTAAACTATTTTGTTGGAATTTCATTTTTTTTAGTTGATTCTAACGGTTTTTCATTGGAAATTGGAATCTTTTCTGGTGGTAAATTTGACTATTTATTTGGCAATGCATTCAATTTTTTAAAGTTCGTCTTTTTTGTGGAAATTCAACGATTTGGTTGAAAATTCATATCTTTTGTTTGAAATTGGTCTTTTTTATTATATGATTAATCTTCTTGGTTAAAAATCATATTTTTCGTTCGAAAATTTAACTTATTTGATACAAGCGGAAAAACTCTCTCAAAAATTCTTTCTCTGTTTGTTGATTCATCATTATATTTAAAAAATCTTTTTTTGGTCGAAAATGTAACCATTCCTTAAAAATGATTTTTTTTTGGTTAAATGTGTAATTTTTTTATCAATTAATGTATTGAGTTCGAAATATTTGTGTTTTTGGTAAAAAAAATCATTCCCTAAGTTGAATATTCAACAATTTTCTTGAAAATTCATATAATGTTGTTGAAATTGTTATTTTGTTGGAAATTGGATTATTTGTTTGAAAAGTCACCCCTTTCTGTTAATAATAGTTCTAGCTTATATTTGAAGTTTCAACCCATTAATTAATGTTTTTCAATTGAAAATTCAACTGTTTGGTTTCAAATTCACGTATTTTGTTGAAACTTTGTCTTGTTAGTAGAAAATAATCCTTTGGTTAAGTATTCGACGATTTTTTTAAATTCATTTGTTACGCTTGAAAATTTAGTGATTTTATAAAAAATCTAACTATTTTGGTGAATCTCATACATTTGTTGGGAAATGAAACTGTTTTTCATTTTGAGATACAACCATAATTATTGTTTAAATATAAATGAAAGTAAACTACTTCCTTGGAAATTAATTTTTGTTTGTTGTATGTAATTCTAAAATAAAACTTTTTTAGTTCAAAATTCAACCATCCCGTTGAAAATTGATTCAGTTTGTTCAAAACTCGAAAATTATGCTGGAATCATCTCTTTCGGGGAAAATTTTTTTCCTGTGGTTCATAATTCATCTACTTTATCAAAAATTCATATTATTGGTGGAAAGTTTATCTTTTCAGTTGAATATTCATAGTTAAGGATTCTGTTGAAAATTTAACTTATTTATTGCGAGATTAGTCTTCTTAGTTAAAAATTCAACTTTTGCGGTTAAAAATTTGTTCACATGGTTTGAAATTTAATTATGTTATTGAAAAGTCATCCTTTCTCATTCAAAATTAATTCCAAGCCTAGTCGAGTTTTCGGGTTTTCAAGCCGGGTCAAGTTTCTTGGATCAAGCCGGGTTTTCGGATTTTCAAGCCGAGTCGAGTTTTTTTGGTTCGAGTTTCTTTTTTATCGAGTCGGATTTTCGGGTTTTCAACCTGGGTCGAGTTTTTTTTTTGGATCGAGTTGGGTTTTTGGGTTTTCAAGCCGGTTCGATTTTCTTGGATCGACTCGGGTTTTCGGATTTTCAAGCCGAATCGAGTTTATTCTGGATCGAGTCGAGTTTTCGGATATTCAAGCCGATTCGAGTTTTTTTGGTTCAAGTCGGATTTTCGGGGTTTCAAGCCGAGTCGAGCTTTTTTGGGTCTAGTCGGGTTTTCGGATTTTCAAGTCGGGACGAGTTTTTTTTTGATCGAGTCGGGTTTTCGGGTTTTCAAGTCTGGTCAAGTTTCTTGGATCAAGCCGGGTCGAGTTTTTTTATCGATTCGGGATTTCGGGTTTTAAGCGGGGTGGAGTTTTTTCTATTAATAGTGTTTTGGGTTTTTCAATCCGGGTCAAGTTTTTTTGGATCGAGTCGGATTTTCGGGTTTTCAAGTCAGGTCGATTTTTGTTGGATAGAGTTGGTTTTTCGGGGTTTCAAGTCGGATCGAGTTTTTTTTTTTTTGATTGAGTTGCGTTTTCGGATTCTCAAGCCGGTTCGATTTTCTTGGATCGAGTCGGGTTTTCGGATTTTCGGATTTTCAAGCCGAATCGAGATTATTTTGGATCGAGTCGAGTTTTCGGATTTTCAAGCCGGTTCGAGTTTTTCTAGTTAAAGTCGGATTTTCGGGGTTTCAAGCCGGATCGAGTTTTTTTTTTATCGATTCGGGTTTTCGGGTTTCAAGTCTGGTCAAGTTTCTTGGATCAAGCCGTGTCAGTTTTTTTATCGATTTGGGATTTCGGGTTTCAGGCCAGGTCGAGTTTTTTTAATCGATTCGGGTTTACGGGTTTTCAAGTCAGATATTTTTTTTTGATCGTTTCGGGTTTTCCAGCCGGGTCGAGTTTTTTTTTGATCGAGTCAGGTTTTCGGGTTTTCAAGGCGGGTAGTTTTTTCGATAGAGTCGGTTTTTCGGGGTTTCAAGTCGGGTCGAGTTTTATTTTGATCGAGTTGCGTTTTCGGGTTTTCAAGTCGGGTCGAGTTTTTTTGGGTCGATTTGGGTATCAGGTTTTCAAGCCGGGTCAAGTTTTGTTTGGATCGTTTCGGGTTTTCAAGCCGGGTCGAGTTTTTTTTGGATCAATGCGGGTTTTTGGGTTTCCAAGTCAGGTCGATTTGTTTGGATAGAGTCGGATTTTCGGGGTTTGAAGTCGGGTCGAGTTTTCTTTATCGCGTTGCGTTTTTGGGTTTTTAAGTCGGGTCGAGTTTTTTTGCATCGATTCGGGTTTTTGGGTTTTCGGGTTTTCGGGGTTTTAAGCCGGGTCAAGTTTTTTTATCGTTTCGGGTTTTCAAGCCGGGTCGAGTTTTTTTTGGATTTAGTCAGGTTTTCGGGTTTTCAAGTCAGGTTGATTTTTTTTGGTTAGAGTCGGATTTTCGGGGTTTCAAGTCGGGTCGAGTTTTTTTTGAACGAGTCGCTATTTCGAGTTTTCAAGTCGGGTCGAGTTTCTTGGATCAAGCCGGGTTTTCGGATTATCGGTTCTTCAAGCCAGGTCGAGTTTTTTTTGGATCGATTCGGGTTTTTGGGTTTTCAAGTCAGGTCAAGTTTTCTTTGGATCGAGTCGGGGTTTCAAGCCAGGTCGATTTTTTTTAGATCGAGTAGGGTTTTCGGGTTTTCAAGCCAGGTCAGGTTTTTTTGAGGTCGAGTCGGGTTTTCGGGTTTTCAAGCTGGGTCAAGTTTTTTTTGGATCATGCCGAGTTTTCAGGTTTTCAAGTCGGGTCGATATTTTTTAGATCGATATGGGTTTACGGGTTTTCAAGCCGGGTCAATTTTTTTTAGATCGAGTAGGGTTTTCGGGTTTTCAAGCCAGGTCGAGTTTTTTTGGGTCGAGCCGCGTTTGCGGATTTTGAAGCCGGGTCAATTTTTTTTGATCGAATCGGATTTTCAGGTTTTCCAGCCGTGTCGAGTTTTTTTTGGATCGAGTTAGGTTTTCTAGTTTCCAAGCCGATTCGATTTTTTTGGGTCGAGTTGGGTTTTCGGATTTTCGGATTTCCAAGCCGGGTCGAGTTTTTTTGGATTTAAGCTTTGAACCCGAACCCGACCCGAAGTCCTAATAAATAGCAGATTATTATTGTAAATTTTCACTTATTTTTCAACAATTTTATTTTTCTTCTTTTTTCCTCAGAACAAACAAAGCGTGCAGCTTCCTGTATGTAGTTCTTGTGTCAAACCAGAATTTCACGAACGCGTGAATAGAAGATACACAAAAAACACAAACATACTTTTCCCTTCCGAATAGAAATAGGGAAATAGCTGCCCTCTGAGTACCTGCCAAGGAGAAATTTCTGCAAAGGGCCCTAAATTTTGAGCCCTCTCATGCCCGATGGAAATCTTGACACCCACGTTACATCCCTACATTCAGGACACAAAATGCAGTTGTACGCCTATATTCAGGGTCCATGTATACACATGCAGTCAATGGATAAATGAATAGTGTCTCGTGCAGCTGCGAATACGTCCTCCGATTCAAAAATAATAAAATTTATAGCTACCCCACACTCAGTGAGTGCATTTGATACAACTTTTTTCACTTCACCTCTCAAACTTATGAACTAAATTTCCTGTTTTCGAGTGAATGACAAAAAAAATACTAAATTCATTCAGGATCAGATATCTTTTCCTTTCTTCTTCGACAGCAGTCGTTCTTTACTGACCTGGTTCGCAGCACATCTGCTCCTTTAGAAATACAAAAGTGGGCATTATTTTTACGACAACAGAATTGAATCAACTTTCTTCACGGTTTTAAATTTTCAAGTGTTAATGGGAAATTATTTTTTTAAAAACATAAACTCAAGCTAGGGTGGCTGTTAGTTTTTAATCCTATTATTTTGAGATAGTTTAATTTAATATTTCAAGTTAAATAATACATGAGTGTGAAATTTAATAATTTCAAATTGATAATATATGCAATTCTTTGGAGTCAACTTAATTACTAACAATAATCTTGATGTGGCAGTTTTCTCTAAGCACCCTTAAATTGGTTCCCATATATTCTTTTATCTTTTACTCCTTTTTTTTTTTATTGCTTCGTTTGGATTATTGAATGATTTTTTAGCATGATTTTCGAGCTTCAAACAAATCAATTTTCAAGCGAATGGTTCAATTTTAAACTAAAAAAGTTTTATTTTAGAATTACATACGACCAACCAAAATTATTTTTGAAGAAAGTAGTATACATTTATTTATTTTCAAACGATAATTATGGTTGGATCTCAAGATGAAACAAAAAATGTATAAGTTTTCAACAAAAAAATGAGGTTTTCTATAAAATCACGAAATTTTCAAGCGTAAAATAGTACTGTCACAAAAAAGGCCGTATTTGGAAAAAATACCATAGGACTTTTTTTTGCGGAAATCGCTAGAAGAGCATTCAAAAAGTTTAACCTGAAAAATGCGGGATCGTACAGAAGCGGGTTTTTGAGAAAACTCAAAAAGTTTTTGGATTTGATATATCTCGGAAATGGTGGGTTTTTGAGAAAATTTGTTAGTACAAAAACTGTTGTCGGCAATTTTTTCTACAACTTTTTTGATTGGGTCGACATGCTGCGATAGAAAGTGGAATTGATAGATGGAGCTAAAGTGTCAAAAAAGCGCATTTTCCATGTTGCACGCTCAACAACAATATTAATTATTACAATAATAAATATTAATTCATGATAACAATTTATCATAATTAGGAATCGTTTGAAAGTTCTTCTTACAAAAAAATCATTCATTCCGTCTGAAGTAATGATTTATTATGCACCCACACTATAACGTTGCCTTCGTCGGAAACAATGAGAAATCTACGGTGACATGTTTGTCACGCTATAACTCGTGATACAGGAAGTCGGCCAAGAAAAGTTTCCTTACAAATTTTGTAGGTTTTTTTAAGACAAACAACTTTTTAATTCACAGTTTTGCGATAGAAATTTTTTTTGGTGCTGAAAGTGAGAAAACGCTTCTTTGGTACTTCAGCGACATCTATTAATTGCACTTCTCTTCGCAGCATGTCAACCCAATGAAAAAAGTTGTAGAAAACATTGCTTTTAACATTTTTTGTCCCAAAAAATTTTCCCAAAAACCTACAGTTTCCGAGATATATCAAATCCAAAAACTTTTTGAGTTTTCTCAAAAACCCGTCCCTGAACGATCCCGAATTCTTCAGGTTGAGATTTTCAAATGCTCTTCTAGCGATTTCCGCAAGAAAATGTTTCATGGTATTTTTTTCCATAAAATTTTTTGGTTTCTGAAAAACATGAATTTTAAACCAGCAGAGAAGATAAAATTTCTATGAGAAGAGATGAATTTTCAAAGATTTGCAAAAGTTACTTCAAGAATGACCTTCACTTTTTTGAAAAATGTTTTACCTAAGGAAATATCCAACCGTCCCGGGACTTTTTGGACACCCTGTAAAACAGATTCCTACAGGAGACTAGTGACCTCCTTAGTGTGAAAATTACCCAACGATAATTTGTTTACAATTAGAAAGAGTGAACGAATTACGCTTACCCCGAAAGGATTTAGCTTAATGGTATAATAATGATAATAATAATAACATGTTTCTTCAGGAATTCAAATTTTTCGTTTAAAAATCCACTATTTATTTGCTCATATTTTAGGCCCAAAAACTGAACAGCTCAATAGGAAAAAAAACTATTAATTTAGGAACGGAATATTTTAAAATTTAACCAGTTTTGTTGGAAATTATTATATTCTGTTGAACATTGGACTTTTTTAGTAGAAAAAACATTATTATTGTTGGAAATTAAACTGTTTAGTTCTAAATTCATCTTTCTTGATTGAAAATTCAATCACTCGGTTGAAAGTTGAACTACTTTGTGAAAAATAATTTTTTTCAGTAATATTCACTTCTTTTCTTGAAGATTTAATTACTATTTTTCAGTAAAAATTTATTCTTTAAGCGTTAGGAACTCGAACATTAAACTATTCTTCAGAAAGAAAAACTATTTCGTAGGAAAATTAACATTTTCGTCGGAAAATATTATTTTTGGGTTGAAAATAAAAAAATTTTGTTGAAAATTGAACTTTTTGTACGAAAGATGAACAATTTGATAGAAAAATGGAGTTTTTCTTTTGAAAATAATATTTTTGGGTTTAAATTTCAACTCTTCTTGGCTCCAAAATTGAACAATATAACTGAGAATTATGATTTTGTTCTCAGGTCATCATTTTACAAAAGCATTATTATTCTTGGTAGAAATTGAACTATTTGGTTTAAAATTCATCCATCTTTATGAAAATTCAACCTCTTTGATGAAAAAATTATTTTTTTCGTTCGAAGAGAATATTTTTGGATGGAAAATCCAACTTTTTTCTGGATAATTAATTGATCTTCTTGGCTTCAAAATTGAACAATATTGATGAAAATAATTTATTTTGTTGGACATTCGTCTTTTTGGTAGAACATTTTTTACCAGAGAGGAACTCATTTGGAAAAATGCATATTTTTTCGAGGTGAAAATTAAATTATTTTGTGAATAATCTTTTTCTCACAAGAAAATTAAACTGTTTTGTTGAGAATTCGTTTTTCTTCATTATGAATTTGGTTTTTTATTGAAAAATCTATCAGTTTGATAAAAAATTCAAGCTATTCTCAGAAAATTCCCCTTTTTGGTGACAATCTATGTTTTTCAATTCAAATTGAACGGTTTTGTCGAAAATTCGTATTTTCGAGTTCAATTCTTTTCTGTTCTAAATTCAAATTTTTGGTTTAACTGTTTCTTTTTGTATAAAATAATTGTCTTTTTCGTTGAAAATTAATCATTCTTGATTTACCAATCACCACTTTGGTTGGAAAGTCAATTTCATTGTAAATATTCAATGATTTATTGAAAAATTCAACTAATTCTCGAAAATGTTTCCATTACATTAAAAATTGAACTGTTTTATTGCACATTTGTCTTTTGGGTAGGATATTTGTCACGAAAACAAAAAATTTTGAACAAAAAAAAAAATAGCTAAATTATAGGTAGAAAATGAAGACGGAATAACAATTAAAAATTTGAAAAACTCGTCGGTTTTGTTATTCTTCAAAATCAATTGATGAAAGTCGAAAGCCTTTAAAAAAATAATGTTAATTATTAATTAATTATTATGCTACAAACTCCGAAATTTCGATAGTACATTTTCAGAATGAAAATGACCATGGCCATGCCACGTCCGAAAAACCAGTTCCCGTCCGATCACTGGAAGTACGCAGCGTTGAGCGCGGTTAGTACTTGGATGGGTAACAGTTTGGAAATATCGCGTGTTATTGGCATGTTGGCTGGAGACTGGTGTCCTCCCATGTATTCAACTCAACCAATTATGACTCTTTACGAGTTACGCTTACCCCGCAAGGGGTTATGGCTTAATGGTAAAAAAAAATCTGCCCGCCCCGCGGGCACATTCTCGTCGCGCGCTTTGCGCGCAGCTCGCTCCGCTCGCAAGTTTAACCGCGCCTAGGACGCACGTCCGTCGGATCTCGCGCTCCGCGCTCGGGTATTTGTGTTCATTTTTTGTTGAAAATTAAAGATGTGGAATTTCGGGTGATGCTGATACTTTTTCAATCATAAATGATGAGAATAAAATGAAATCTTGTAGGGCTCCCAAGAAGGAACATTTTTTCTCTCTGACTTTCTTTTCAATCTCTTTTCAATCTTGCGTTATTTGGCTGAAAATTCTCAATTTCTTTTATATTTTTGAATTTTGAAAATGCAATAACTCTGACAATTATGTTTTTATCAAAAAAAAATCATTCGAATAAATTGTTCTTATTTTTACGTACCATAAAAAGCCATACATTCCATTTTTTAATCTTGGAAAACGAACTCGACTTGTTTTTTTGGTCCATGAAAATGGGTACCAAAGCACGATCGAATATGATCACTCTTTCGAAAGTTATCGAGTTCACAGATTATTTTTCATTATTTTT